>JBBPBX010074383.1:4103-17592 GCA_038048925.1 Garcialebias charrua
GAAGTTTATCCTGCAGCTGTGGGCTGCACAAAGTTGCAGGAGGTGCTAAATAATTAAAAATTATTTATTTTAAATAAAAGTTCCATGCCGATCGTGTGGCTCATCCATCAATCAGCCAATTGCGTGTCATGTTCAGTCTTATTTTGAAAAACCGCGATAGAGCGAGTCCACGATAAACAAACCGCGACGTAGCGAAGGACTACTTTATCTTCAATTTGATGTGATATGTCACATAAATAAAATTAATGCAGATTTTATTATTGTCACTACACTTCATGTCTGTGTTTGCATCAGCACACCACTTCCTGCATTTTAACCAGATGTGTAGAGAAAAATCTTGGTTGAAAAACTCCACCTCCGTCTCCATCTTCTACTGCTTATCCATAGTTGGGTCATGGAGGCAACAGGTCCAAAAGAGAAACCCTGAAATCCTTCTCCAGCTTGTTCTGATGGGGCCTTGAGGTGTTCCCAGGCCAGAGAAGATACACAATCCCTTTAGCGACTTCTGGGTCTTCCTCTAGGCCTCCTGGGAAATAAATGCAGTCCATGTTTATAGAGCCACAAAAAAAAAAAAAGGCTGGGATAAATTAAATTGCCTCGGTTAAGATAAATCATTGTCCACTGACTTTGCCTCATCAGAAAGTAATCCATTCTGTATAATTAGTTTAACAACAAGACGCTCTCTGTCGTCTGAAACGCTGACTGTATGGATTTTACTCATTTGGTCCAGACAAATGGGATTCTGAGCACTTTCCAGTCAATGTGAGGGCAATGTTATGTTCCTGCCCAGTCTTAGCAATGACTCTGTCTAACTATGTTCCCAAATCGGACCTTCACAGTCAAGTCATTCTGACCCATTACTAAATCTCTGCCTGGAGCAGGAAATGAGCCATCATGACATGACTCACACACGTTGACTGTTTGTTTACCTCCGCTGTCCTGAACACGAGCAGAGTTCAAGCTGAAGTTAGAGGGCAGCGCAGCCCTGCTCATTACTCTATAAAAGACTGCTCAACAAGAAAAAACTGCTATTTTTGTGTCATGTCTCCTTTGTGTTGCATCGACAAACCTTATTTTAAATCTTTTAGCATTTTGTACATAGTCTAGCTCTTAATTCAGATATTCTGCAGTGGGGTTCTCTAGAAAGGTTTACCGGTTGCAGACAGGTTTTCTATAACATGAATTTGGAGAAGCAGAGTTTACCGTATTTTCCGGTGTATAGGTCGCACCTTTTTATGGTTTTTTCAAGGCCTGCGACGTATACTCAGGTGCGACCTATATATGGCTTGTTATCACTTTCGGTGAAACAAATGTTTAAATCCAGCTCATTTCACAATTACGTTCATTTATTAAGGAAAAGTTCAGCTCAGACACATATTTGCTATAATTTTTATCAAACAAATAATTGTTTTTAAGTGTTAATCTTCTTAAAAGCCTTGCTGTGCGCTCCTGTGGCAGACATTTGCAGCAGAGCTAAACGTAGGTGCGACCTATCTAGGGATTTTTCCAATCTATTGGTGATAATTGGGCAATGCGACCTATACACAGGTGCGACCTATACACCAGAAAATACTGCAGTTTGAAACAGATTGACAAGTGAAGGGCTAGTCTGAGCGGGGCCATGACTAAACTGGGCAGCTGTCTACTTAAATGAACTCTAATCTCAAACATTCCACAATGGTTGATGGCAACACAATATTATAAACTTTACACTGCTACAAGTCACTTTTTGTTTATCTAGTTATTTACAAGTGCAAATAGCTGCAGGGGTATCCAATCCTGGTCCTCGAGGGTCACTATCCTGGATGCTTTACTCGTTTCCCTGCTCCAACACACCTGATTTGATGGTTACCTAGCCTGGTTAAAACCACACCCTGTCCTTCACTTTGCTTCTGACCAGCAGTGAAGGGAAATAGAATTGAGCGGAGCTGTGCAGGAATGGCGAGGGCAAGGCTAATGGTTACCTCTTCAAGTTCTGAAAAAGCTGGTATCACCCAATGATTCACATCAGGTGTTGGAGCAGCGAAGCATTTAAAACTGGGGGGACCAAACTTTTTCAGCATGCGAGCTACTTTTGAAATAACCAAGCCAAAGTGCTCTACCTACCGGTACTATAAGTCAAGTCAAGTCGTCAATTTTATTTATATAGCACAGTTAAAACAGATAAACTGTTATCAAGGTGCTTCACACACACAACATAAAAGAGGTTTAAAAAATTTACAGAAAAGTATCACACACCAATGGTAAAAATTATGATATTAACAGCAGCAAAAGTATAATAAAAATGTACAGTATAAGAACAATATTAAAATGAAAACACAGTAAAACATATATACTGTACACTAAGTCAGTTAACAATGAAATACCAGAGAGAAAAGATGGGTTTTTAGCAGGGATTTAAACATGTGAACGGAGGAGTCCTGTCTAATGTTGGGGGGCAGGTTGTTCCAGAGTTTGGGGCTGGTGACTGAAAACGCCCGATCTCCTCGGAGCTTCAGTCGTGGTTTTGGAACCGCCAAGAGCATCTGATCAGATGCTCTCAGGGCCCGCGATGGAACATATGTTTCCAGCAGCTCGGAGAGGTAGGGGGGAGCGAGGCCATAAGGCTCCGTTTACACGAGAATAACCTCTGGAAACGTTAGTGTTTTTTCAATGTTTATTGGGGGGTAATAAAAAATGAGCAGGTTTACATGACAAATGCTGTAGTTTTCATGTCATTCGGGTTGCCAGATAAGAAATTATGAACTATAGCACTGTAGCTTTAAAATTAAAGTATTTTGACCTAAACGGTCATATGTGCTGAGATGTTCTAAGATTCAATTAAATTTAATTCAGTCACAAGTCACAAAAGAAGTCATCTCAGGGCACTGAACATAAACATGCATATATAAAATAATATTTTAACACAATTTGTCTGAGGAGCAGACTGCTTTGAATTTAACTCCATCTCAAAACTCTCATCTTGAGCAAGATGAAGTTTGTGTTGTGTTTCTTGAACATGTGCACAGAAAAGGAGGTGATGAATAAGGCATTTTAAATTTATCTGGCAACCCCGTATTCAGCTGTATTCATTGTGCATGCAGCGACTGCATGATCACAGTTAGGTCCAAACTGGTGAATAACGTCTCTTTTTGGACCCTGGATTTTATTAGTTTTGCTCCTGCATGCTGAAAAAAGGGTGAGTAGCAGAAAAACACTCAGCTCTCTGCCATTTTTAAAAACTGTTGTTAGTGCAGAAAAACTTTGGACTGCAGCTGTCTGTATGTACAACTTCACACACAGAGAATTTCACACCTTTGGGGGTGGGGAGCAGGGATGGGGTTTCCCCAAAAATCTCTCAGACCTGGTTTGAGAGAATGAGGGCTGTCCTTTAGTCAAGTAACAATTTTCATAGTGAGGATGGATGACAGGCTGACATCTATTATTTTTTAATACTATGTGATCCACCCATAATGCCTTTGCAATTGATGTATTGGGCACCCCTGATCTAAAACATGCAGGATAGTGGCCATTGAGGACCAGGATTGGACACCCCTGAAGTACTTTTGGTGCAGCTTTGGGTTCTTATGCCTGGTACCCACTCCCCCGTTGTCGGGCGGCTGAAGCGGCCGGTTTACATTCAAAGTCTATGAGGAGACGCGTGGAGTCACGGCGAACAGGGAAGCGGCGCGATTCGAGTGATCGAAGCGGCGCGGCGGCAGCCTGCAGTTCCCTTCGCGGGCACGCGCGCGTCCAAATCAACCTAGCCGTCGAGCCGCCGACGTCCCAAATGTTGATCTCTGGAGGCTCGACGCATCCGGCAAACAGTGGGAGAGCCTCTGCTATCTGATTACACAACCACAACGGGACTTTTTTTGGACTTTTTAAACTTACCGGATCGACCCTCCATGAATTGGAACCAAACTCCGGTAAGAAACGTGGCATTTTTACAGTTGCTGCTGACAGGCTGCTGTTCTCTCCAGTGTAGATCACCCCAAACATAAAAAAAAAAGTTTTAATCTCATCAAAGACCGTCGGAGGTGCAGTTAACACAACAACTGAACCCGGAAGACGAACTAGACCCCTCCTCTCTGCTGCCCCCTAGTGTACGTCATCAGACGGTCTTCAGTGGTTTGGTGGGACCCTGACAAGCGGCCAAAAGGGGACGGCAGGCGCGTTTCGAGTTGTGCAGTGGGTACCAGGCATTAGAGTAAAATTATTATCATATTTCTGCTAGAATAAACAGACGGTTGTCCGACTGAACCGCTGTTGCATACGTCATGATTATCTCCCAGGTGGCTGAGAGAGTGTGGATCTGAAGATGCTGCTGTGATCAGTGCAACAGTGGCCTCATCATCAACCTCTTTGTTGCCTTTGAAGTCTCCCAGTGGCGGCGCGGGGGGGTGGGGTACATGGGCATCGGTAATGAACCAAGCGGAACCATAAAGAACGTCCCCATTCAATTCTGCTTTGATTCAATTCCACCTGACTGATCTCAAATCACAGAACAAACCAGCGAGAGCTCGATGACAACTGTTACGAAAGCAATGCTGACTGGAGACACAGAGCGACTCCGAAGATCCCTTCAGGATACTTTAGTCTCGTTGCTTCCTCCACCCATCTTCCCTTCCCCTGTGATGGTGGAGTGGAATGAAAGCAGACAAGTGCATCTGAAGCATTCAACCATATTACTATTACTGATAAATGTTAGATATGTGAAGGGAAAAGGATTATCTACTAGTGAACAGTCTGCTCTTAAAGGTCCTCACAGCGGGAGGAGAATTGAAGGAACATGAACTAAACAGCTGTGAAGCCTAAGGAAAACCACTTCTTAGTGAAGCGAACTGAAGGACTTCAGCCTCATTATTCCAGCGTGTTACAAAGTTGCACAAATGGATTGTGGAGGTATGAAAAAAGGGGGTCTTGTGGTCTGTTGACTTCAAAATCACCCCCATTCCAGTGTGAAAGACTCATCGGGGGACAGAAAGCATTGAATTAAGTGTTGCTCCCATCATGCCTTGTGTCATCAGTACAAGCCTTGGGGCGGCTGCGTCATGACTGTGCTTCAGTATCAGAAGAGCGATGTACATTTGTAGAAATTGAGGTCATCTGACTTCTTGGACGAATTGGGTTTTTATAGAGGAGTGAGTCAAGGGTCCTGAAAAACCAGGACTGACCAGCACAGAGCACAGATCTTGAGCTCACTTGAGTTTCTGGATGTGGTGGAAAAAGACTTGACTTAGTGGTCCGGTTATCACCTCATCAAGAATCAAGAATCAAGAATCAAGAAGGTTTATTAACATTGCATCAATTTTCACCAATACAACGTAAATATGTAGTTGCAGCATCCAGGAGAGAGAATGAGTGCAAAAAGCTGCAGCTCAACAAAGCACATGACATGTTTATCAACACATGATATGTTTATCAACACATGATATGCTCTTAGCGCGGCCAGTCCCAATCTGTCCCCAGATGAAGGTCAAAAGCAGGAAAACAGGCAGAGACACGGGGATTCACAGCATTGATATTAAAAAAAGATGAATCACATTTTGTCTTCAAGACACCGCGTGATCCAGTAAAAACCATATCAGAAAGCACATTTAGTTACAATAACAAATGGAGAGACGGCAGGCAAGGAGATAGAGTCTGTGAGTAATTTCAGACAAACACAGAGTTCAGCAGATGTGCAGCTGGGTGTTATCTGAGGCTTCACAGAAATCTCTGGGGAGGGGGAGGGGGGGGGACTCTTCAGCTCCACACTCCAGGAGAATGGCTTCCCACAGCCTACTTTTCAAGGACATGTGCAGAAGCCAGATAATGTTCTTGTTTGTTATCCAATAGACCACAGTGTTCTTTTCCACTGCCGCCTTCAAGTCTGTGGTGCTGTTTCATGGCCGAAAGAAATCCAAATATGTGGTTCTGCTCCGCTCCGCTTCATGAACTTCCATCTGTCCCTTGATTGATCCGGGGTGGCTGTAAACAAGTCCCAAAACGGACAGCAGGTGCGCGGTGGTCCACCACTGCTCCAAGCGAGCGATTGAGCTCATACAACAGCTGGGATGAGGAGCTCACGGCCCGGTTCAGAGAATTTTGCTGATCAGGTAGTGCCGACAGCGCGCTGATAGCTGCCGAAGCCTCCCTCAGCTTCCAGTAACAAACAACTCCGCTTACGCCAAAAAACAGAGCAGTTGCTACCAATAATCCAATAATCCACAAATCCTCCACGTCTTCGACACTTAAGACGGTCAGACACATGGGCTGCCACTGACCCCACGAGTCCAGCACGTATCCAGCCGCGTGTGTGTCGGAGGGACAGACAGCTTCTCCTGGCACGGTCCGCTTCGTGGAAAAAATCTTATCCATTGAAGAAACAGCCCAATTTATTAATTCCATATTGGTTCGAGTGAGCGCTGAAGGGTCGCAGACGAGACGAAAAGCAAGCAGGGAGTAGGAAAAACTTAGGGAGGGAAGAGCAGAAAGATATGCGACCTGCCTTGCCGAGTGCAGTCGATAATCCTGAAAAAAATGACTTCAACTCTGAGCAGATATAAACTTCATGACACAGTGTTGTATAAGCCTACACTTCATGGAGGTTTGTGTCGTAATCAAAGCTAAAGATGGTCTGACTTTGTTTTTATGCATGTTATGGGCATGGGTTGCCTTCATCCTGCGCCCTGGATCCCTTCCCCTCATCTCTCATGAAATCCAATCACTCTGCAATAAGCCCATTAATCGCACAAAGAATAATAAGTCTCTACAATCTGGTCATGTTCCACTGCCTCTAAAAACTGCCATCATTAGGCCTCTTCTGAAAAAAATCTAATTTGGATCCCGACATTCTAATTACCGCCCAATTTCCCACCTCCCATTTCTGTCTAAAGTGCTGGAAAAAGCAGTTGCTGCTCAGCTGCAGGACCACCTACAACAACACTCCCTGTATGAGAAGTTCCAGTCTGGCTTCCGAGCAGCTCACAGTACTGAGACTGCATTGCTGAGAGTTACCAATGATGTCCTCATGGCTGCTGACACTGGTTCTCCCTCCATCCTTGTCCTCCTTGACCTCACTGCAGCCTTCGACACTGTGGACCATAGTATCCTCCTCCACCGTCTTCATGTGGAGGTCGGTCTCTGTGACACTGTCCTGGACTGGTTCAAATCTTTCCTCTCCAATAGGCTGGAATGTGTTAGCCTTGGCAATGCCACGTCCCAGACAGTCGGTGTCTCCTGTGGTGTCCCTCAGGGGTCAGTTCTGGGGCCCCTGCTGTTTTCCCTCTACATGCTGCCTTTAGGTCAAATTATTAATCAGTTCAACATTTCTTTTCACTGCTATGCCGACGACACACAGCTTTACATCAGGACTGGAGCATCATCATCATCCCTCATCTCCATCTTCACTCACTGCCCTCTCTACCTGCCTGGAGGAAATAAGGGCATGGATGAATCAGAACTTTCTTCAATTAAACTGCTCCAAGACTGAGGCCATACTGATTGGCACCCCTCACCAGATACAAACATCAACTTTAACAACAATCTCCTTCTCTGGTCAAGACATCCCCCTCTCCACCTCTGTTACAAATCTTGGAATAAAAATGGACTCTCATCTTATGCCTGATCCCCACCAAACGCATCCAAATGCTCCTAATGCTCTGTGTTTGCTGCTTACAACAGATGTCTGTCCCCACAAACGTCTGCAGACGCGCAGTGGGAGGAGCGTGTCGTGGCTCCCTTCCCGGTCAGATCCGTGTTGTTTATGTACACTGGGCAGATAAAACCAGCTGTACGTGCCTCGTCAATACTTGTGTGTGTTTTCTACGAGCCGAACTGCAGCTCAAAAAGTATTTGTTGAGATTAAAACTTTTTTTTTTTATGTTTGGGGAGATGTACAGCAGCAACTTTAAAAATGCCAGGTTTTCCTACCGGATGCTGTTTTGCAGAGTCTCTCCCGAGTGGTTGCTGATAATCTGCGAGCAGAAGAAGCAGGACAAACCCAGCTTCTACAGTGGCTGCTGGCTGCGCGCGCGTGCGTGAAAAGGGGCTGCCGGGTCCTGATGCGCTGCTTGAAATGCGGAAGGCGCGCCGCGTCACGCCCCGCTGCTCCAAGATGCGCAGCCCCATAGACTTTCAATGTAAAGTGGCTGCTTCGGCTGCGCGAGATGCATGCGGTGAGGATCCAGCATTACATTTGAAAATCACATTAAGCATCTGTTTAAAACCTGCTTCTTCCATCTTTGAAACATCTCCAGACTTCGCCCATCTCTGACTTTTCCTGATGCTGAGAAACTCGTCCATGCCTTTGTCTCCTCCAGGCTCGACTACTGCAACTCCCTGTTTATTGGAATCCCTGGCAAAAACCTTCAGAAGCTTCAATATATTCAAAACAGTGCAGCAAGGATTTTATTGAGAGCTCGTAAATTTGAACATATTACACCCATTCTCCATAACCTCCATTGGCTTCCTGTCACCTACAGAATTCAGTACAAAACTGCTCTCATTACACATCAATGCTTACACGGAACTTCACCTGACTATCTAAAGGACATTCTTGCACCATATTCATCCACCCGGTCTCTACGATCACAGAACAGTAATCTCCTTCACATTCCACGAACCAAATTAAGGACCATGGGAGACCGGGCATTCTGTGTGGCTGCCCCCCGCCTATGGAACTCCCTCCCTGACTACCTGAGAGCTCCACAGTCACTGGTTGACTTTAAACAAGGCTTAAAGACCTTTCTTTTTAAGCGAGCCTACTCTGCCTCCACATGATTTTATCTTTGATCTTAGTTGATATTATCATTGATTTTACTTGATTTTATCACTTGTTTTTATTTGATCTTTGATTTTTGTTGCACTTTGTAGCACTTTGAGATTTTTGTTAATGAAAAGTGCGTTATAAATTAAATTCATTATTATTATTATTATTATTATTATTATTATTATTATTATTATTATTATTATTATTATTATTATTATTATTATTATTATTATTATTATTATTATTATTATTATTATTATGGGCATAAAAATGGCCATTAATTAATTTTACAATTCTAAACAGTGGATCACCAGAACAAAACAGAAGAAATAAATATCACCTGCTGTTTTGCATGGCAAAGTCTCATCTGTCTGAGCTCAGCGCATGTGTTGGGGACGACTCTCAGCTACTACCACAGCAAAACTTAGCTCAGTATGTGTAGAAGCAAAAGCATTTTAGCAATTGTTGTTATTGCCAAGGTCCATTAGATGTGGAAGCCATTGAATCAAGCTGACTCTGAAAGGGAATCAGTTGTAGATGTCAAATCAATTACATGTACTGTATTACTTTCTGAAAGTTTTGGTTCATAAGACATTTTGCTGACACACACACACAGATGCAGTTACGTTGGCGTGTATTTTGTGGTTTAATGCAACAAAAAATTTGATGTTATTCAAGTTTGATCAACCAATCTATTTTAAAAATACACAAACACAAACAATGAAATTGTTGCTGTAGGTTGCTCAGTTAAGTTGACAAAGCAGAACAGTTTACAATCAACCCTTTAGACAAACGAAAGCCGACTCTTGGCGTTTCCACCACGAAAAGGAGCGAAATTCTGTTTTGCACTTCAGAAGAGATGAAGTGCTTCTGCTCTGTCAACACGCTTTGTGAAATTCCTGGGCACTTTTTCAAACCACAGGATTGAAAATGTGCAGAAAAGATTGCCAGTGAGTAATTACAGAGGGAGATCTTAAAGACAGAGTGTGACTGCCTGCGGCATCTCGCTGTGGAGCAGAAGCGTTGCTCCGGTTTCAGCTGATGGGTTTGTGATAACCTGCGATGCAACGCTTCAGTTTAAAGATCAACCTGTTAAACTGACAACAAAAATGTCAGGATTAAACTAGAAGATGGACTAAAATAAAAGATAACAGATGAAGTTGAGCATTAAAGAGATAGCTTTAGTAATCACTACTTCTCATGCACTGTCACAAAACATCTGCTTTATTCTGATTTTTACAGCCAATTGGTCAAACGAGGACGTGTCATAAGACAGATGTTTGCTCAAGTCTCTGCTGGTTGCAACCTCAGGGTGAAGACAGGGAGTCACAGGAAGTCCATGTCCAGCTACTGACTACAAACTACAAGTAATCTATTGAAAAACAAAATGCATTCACAGTTTTTATCACAAATTAAATGTATGCGGTGTTTTTTATGAGTCATGTAGTGGCACTTCAAATATCGTATTTTTCGGACTATAATGCACACGGGATTGTAAGGAACATTAAGCAAAACTAAAACATTCTGACAGATTTTTGAGTGCTGTGTACCACGTAAAATCGGTTCGAGGTCAGTAAGTGCAACCAGAATTAATACATGTACATATAAGGCTCCCTGTGATTTTAAGTGCAACTTGTAGTCCGAAAAATACGGTAAAGCCTTGTTATTTTTAAGGCAAGTGTTAAAATGGTATTTTGTACATCAACAGATTTGAAACAAAGCAAATAAAGTAATCTCAAAGTACTTTACTTAAGACTTTCCTTTTTGATAAATCCTAGAGTTAGGGTTGACTTGTCATTAAGCTTACACTACTAGAGGAAACTTTTACCTCATTTCCTTAAATGAATGGTTAAATTTTAACAGTTTTCATTTGATATTATTTCTATCTTAACATGTGATTCTTGACCTGCCATTGTGTATCTGTTCCTCTCAAACACAGGTCCAACACAAGTCCTGCTGCATACTGTCCAGTTCAATTTAATTAATTTGAGTTCAGTTCAACTACAAATCAGTTTAAGTCTGTACTTCACATCTGGAATTAGGATAATCATGTCAAACTGAACATGGTGAAAATGTTAGTAAAAGCAGAATGCAATGATTTGAAAATTATCATAAACCTGACGTTTATTTACAAGAAACATATTAAACATTAAAATTTTTTTTTTTTTAGGAAGAATTAAGGTAATTTCAAATTTTATGACTGCAACACATAATTCAAAAAAGATAGGAACAACATATACAAGTTAAAGCTCTATCATACAAATAAGAAGCTGATTTCTGATCTTCTCTGGACCAAAGCTCGTTTAAAACGCACAGAGGAAAAGTAGAAAACTGTTCTGATGAATTGAAATTTGAAATATATGTTGGAAACCACAGACCCTACACTTTCCGTCTGTTAAGATAATTTAATATTTTGGTTTTGGCTGTCAGCAGCAAACTGGTTGATCCACTGTGAGAGGGTGCTATTTATAAGACTGAGCTGAATACAGCAGCTCAGACTGAGGAAGTCTTTCAGACGAAACACAAAACGTTTCTACAAAAAATGTTTTGCTTTGTTTTGTTTTGTTTTTTGAATGTCCAGAGGACCAGACTTAGCTTTTTTAGATAATTTAATATTATCCCTTCTGCTGCTTGAATAAATATGCCACACAGAAGAGGAAGACCATTTTCCTAACCCCAGGTTTAATCTTGCAAGATGGAGCAGCGTTGAAACACAAGCAGGCAAGATGGTTACCTGGCGCTTTGACTCCAAGTCTGCTCACCAAGAGCATAAAAGGGTGTCTTTTTATAATGTTATCAGTCACACAACTCTTGCAACCTCTTTGCTTAGGTCCTGGAGATTTTGAGGTGAAAGCTCCACGCCTCTGCCTCCACTCTGTCCAAACAAAACACTAACACAGCACATAGTTCATATACACTTGAAATGAACAAGTCAAAAACATCTGTGACCTTTCACATCTCCATCACCATCTTAAAGAGAACATCCAGCCTTAAAGAGCACAGTTCAAAAACTTGCCTTTCCAATGGTATAGGGGTGCATTAGTGTCTCATATGCAGCCTTCATGTATAAAAAGGCACCATTGATGCAGAGTAATTTAGGCAGATTTGAGAGAAAACATGTCTCCCATCCAGATGTTTTTTAGATTTCCGCACAATATTGATGAACCACAGACTGGATCCATTACAAATGGTAAATAGACAGTACTTATACAGACATTATATTCCTGTATAAAGCAACTTTCTTTCTTATCAAGATACTCAAAAGTGCTTTACAACACAACATGTGTCCTTATTTACCCATTCATACAGCACTCTACTACAGAGAATAATCAGTGCTTTATCGCATTCATGCACTGATGGGACACACATCAGAGGCGATGAGGGGTTGCCCAGGGACACTTGGGCATGTGACTGATGGTGGAATCGAACCCTCAACTCTCCCATTGGCGGATGACTGCTCTAACCACTCAGCCACAGCCGCCTCAACAACAGCATGGCTTCATATAGCAGAAGAGTCCAGACTTCTCACCAATCAAAGATATTTGGCGCATCATGCAATAAAAAGTCCAGCAAGGAAGAGCCAGGACTTTTGAACAGCTGGAATCCTCCATCAGACAAGAATGGGACAACATTTCTCCCCTAAACCTCCAGCAGCTGGTCTCATCAGTTCCCAGATGTTTACAGAGTGCTGGTTAAAGAAGAGAGGGAACGTGGTCCGGTGCTCGTTGATCAAGTTGTGTTACTGCCATCAAATACTAAATGATCTCATCGGTCTGTCCTAACAATTGTACAGTCTCATAGTTTAAACCTTTTCACATTTTTATTATGTTTCAATGTGAGTTCAGTATTTTTGTGAGATTTACAAATCATTGTACCGTATTTATCGGAGTATAGGTCGCACCTTTTTATCATTTTTTCAAGGCCTGCGACCTATACTCAGGTGCGACCTATATATGGCTTTTTATCACTTTCGGCGAAACAAATTTTAAATCCAGCTCATTTCACAATTACGTTCATTTATTAAGGAAAAGTTCAGCTCAGACACATATTTGCTATAATTTTTATCAAACAAATAATTGTTTTTAAGTGTTAATCTTCTTAAAAGCCTTGCTGTGCGCTCCTGTGGCAGACATTTGCAGCAGAGCTAAACGTAGGTGCGACCTATCTAGGGATTTTTCCAATCTTTTGGTAATACAGTAATTAGACAATGCGACCTATACTCCGGTGCTACCTATACTCCGAAAAATACTTTTTTTTGTTTGTTTTGTTAATATTTTACACATCATCCTGACTTCGTTGTACAAGTTTGATGATCTACAATCATAAAACACAGGGAGTAGTGGCGCAAAGAGAAGGTGAATCTGTGATCGGAAGGCCACCGGTTCGAAGCCCCTTGATTGTAACATCAAAATGTGGGTGAGAAAGGTGAAACATCCACATGCCTCCACCCTCATTTGCCCCACTGTGGGCATTTCACCCTCAACACCCCCATCTGCTCCCCCCGGGCACCCTAGTGGTAGCTCGGTGGTGCAACTCCCTGTGGCAACCCCTGAAGAGGGAAGCAACCAAAAGAAAAAGAAACCAAATAGCCCGATAGGTTGACTTGCAATAACCAAACACTAAGAACTTCCACCAGCCCCCTCCACCTAAAGAACTGCTTTATAAACAACATCATTTATATTTTTATGATTTATTGGAATCCTTCCATTTTGCATCCAGGAAATAATGTTTTATGTCATTTTGTTACTGATAAAT
>JBBPBX010074385.1:0-17591 GCA_038048925.1 Garcialebias charrua
TATACATGTAAATGCTAATGCATATAAAAATGTAAATGCATACAGTATATGTATATATACATGATAGGGGTGTAACGATACACAAAACTCACGAGACGAGACGAGACAAGAAAATCACAGATCTCGCGAGAACGAGACGAGATTTTAACATTAGTTCAAGAAAACTTCAAAGATCGGTTTTATGCCGCAAAAAGGCTTTTATTCTGTTTTAACATGTATTACAAACCCAACTGATGTCTTCATTTTACTGATTGAATCTCCTTAGACCTTAGAACGTTCAACTTTGTTTAAAAAAATAGATATTCACGCAGGACTTTCCAAAACTGACTCTGCAGCCGTCACTCACCAGTGTTGCCAGATTGGGCGGTTCACCGCAATTTTCCTTCTGACTTTTGCGGGTAGAGATTGCTTTGGGTGGGTGGGACTCTATCTGGCAACACCGGTCACACCGGTGTTTACACGCGTGTCTTTACATTCGGGGCAGCGTCGGCAGCGCCGTTACCCTCCATCAATGTAGAGGCGTCTGCGGCACCCTCCATCAGTAGTTGGGGCGTCTTCTATAGCAACTTCATCCGGCGAAGCCATGCTGTCCGTGACGCTGACTTGCTAGGGGCTCTGCTAGCATTAGCATTAGCATCTCGCGAGACAACGTTACCTCTCAACGAGAGATATCGCAGGAGTTTAATATCGCGAGATCTCGTACAACGAGATCTCGTTACACCCCTAATACATGAATATGCATATATGTACATATGCATAAACATATAGATGTATATATGCATAAACATATACATGTATATATATATGTATATACATATGCTGTACAGATAGACATATACATGTAAATATAACATGTTCAACTGAAATTGTGTGTGTTTGTGTGTGTGACTGTTTTGTGGTTTTTAAGGACAGTGTTTTGTCAGGACAGTAACGAGCTGTAATCTGATTTATTGTCTGATTGTTTATAGCGTATGACTGTCCTAACAAACCACTGTCCATAAAAACCACAATACACTCCCATACACACATAATTGAACATTAAGGTTGATGAAACCACACGTAGCAAGTAATTCTGTTTAGGAACACAAGAACTAAAATGTACCTTGGTATTCGTGTTTAAAGGAAGTTGATCGTGCTTCTGGCTACCTGCGATCTCCTGACTCTGGACGTGTTCACATGACATCTGTAACAGATCAGTTATACTTATATTTAGAGGAAATTCTACATTTTGATGATAGCTGCTGTCACATGTAAACCAATAAACATTACATGATTGTTTGTTTTTGGCCAAAGTATCCATCTCACATAAAGGAAAGATGGATGGACAGAGTATTTACAAAACTCCTCTCATGATAGGTGGACTAAGATGAAATTAAAATTAGCTGAATGAAAGAAAACTATAAATTTAAAAACTGTGACTAATAATATTGAAGTCATACTTAACAATCCCTGCATTATTTATATAATTGATATCTATGTCATATACATACACACAAATATACATATATACATGTATATAAGCATATCATAAATGCATATTCATGTACTGTACAGTGTATATACATATATGCATATAAATGTATATATGCATATACATATACTGTACAGATAGACATATACATGTAAATATAACATGTTCTACTAAAATTGTGTGTGTGACTGTTTTGTGGTTTTAATGGACAGTGGTTTGTTAGGACAGCAATACGCTATAATCAGACACTCAGATAACAGCTCATTACTGTCCTGACAAAACACTGTCCTTAGAAACCACAAAACAGTCACACACACAAACACACACAATTTCAGTTGAACATGTTATATTTACATGCCTATTACACGTATATGTAAGTGCCTATTTACATGTATATGTAAGTGCCTATATACATGTATATGTAAGTGCATATATACATGAATATGTAAGTGCATATATACATGAATATGTAAGTGCATATATACATGTAAATGCAAATGCATATAAAAATGTAAATGCATATATGTATATATACATGAATATGCATATATGTACATATGCATATACATGTATATATATGCATATACATATACTGTACAGATAGACATATACATGTAAATATAACATGTTCTACTAAAATTGTGTGTGTTTGTGTGTGTGACTGTTTTGTGGTTTTAATGGACAGTGGTTTGTTAGGACAGCAATACGCTATAATCAGACAATCAGATAACAGCTCATTACTGTCCTGACAAAACACTGTCCTTAGAAACCACAAAACAGTCACATACACAAACACACACAATTTCAGTTGAACATGTTATATTTACATGCCTATTACATGTATATATAAGTGCATATATACATGTATATAAGTGCATATATACATGTAAATGCAAATGCATATATGCATGAATATGTAAGTGCATATATACATGTAAATGCAAATGCATATAAAAATGTAAATGCATACAGTATATGTATATATACATGAATATGCATATATGTACATATGCATAAACATATAGATGTATATATGCATAAACATATACATGTATATATATTAGGGATGGGCCGATCCGATCCAGTATCGGTATCGGTATCCGATACCAGCATTATTTAAGTATCGGGTATCGGATCAAACCTGCCGATACTTTTCCGATCCAGCTTCAAAGAGCACTTGTGTTCAATCACAATTTGTGACTGCCCTTTTTAACATTGTTGAGATAAACCCAATGAAGACACTCTTAAGCCTTACAATAGGGAGGTTCCCTATTGTAAGGCTTGAGTGTCTTCATTGGGGTTATCTCACACAATGGACCTTACCAAGCTCCGCCCAGAAACGCCCCCTAAGCTCCAACATGGCTGCACGTCTCCCAAGCGCTGCTTTGGTGTCAATGGAAAACATGGCGTCGACTGACTGCAGGGTATTTTTGAGTCGAATAGTGTATCATTTCTGCCAGATTCCAACAAAATATCAGCCATGACAATGGACAGGGGAACCAACAAGTTCATGTTATTATTTTTTTTTGGACGTTATCAAGTTGTTTGATCCACGCGATGCCTCCAAACAGCGTGCGCGTCACCGCTAATGCTACTGTCTGATGAGGAAAAACATCAGCTCCTCACACGCTCAGGCTCAGCATTATTACAGCTGTGGACAGGATCACTGATGCCTATTGTTCTGCAAGGCTGGGTAAGTCAGGCATTCATGGTTTTGAGGGTTACTTTTGAAATCAGCGATTTCTATTGTTGGCAAAAGTTTGTGTGCCTTGGTCGCAAAGCTAATGCTAACTGTAATCTCCATTCATTCCTTAAGTGGTTGGTTAGCCGTTGCTGCTTTAGCTGCTAAACACGCCGACAGCGACTTTTGTGAGGGCTAACGAGCTCAGCCGTCCGGTGTGTTAGTTAAAATCCAGCCTTCGTGTCACGATTTTGTGCAGTTTTAGGTGAAATCGACAGTAGAGCTCGTTGTGTTAGCTAGCTCATGTGGAGTTAGCAGAGCTGTTTCTTCCCAACTTCCAGGACGTTCAGTGAACTGTGGCTTTCTCTCATCGTGACCGCGTGTTGTTAACTAGCAGGTTTCAAAAGCAGGTCAACCCTTCTCTGCTGGTGAAAGAAATAATTGTTCAGTTTTGTGGTCGTGCACAAGCTTTGATCCGAGCAAGGCATTCAGTTTCACAAACGGTGAATTTTACTTCCACAAATACGGTCAGGGTACCTGACATCTCCTGTACAGATACCCCACTGACGGTGGAGGAGCATTTTTCCAGCCCTGACGCAGAAAAATTCTGCACGTATGCTAGCTAGCAATGTAAGTAGCATGTGGTGCCGGTCTCACAAACGCTACCGTAGCGTTTGTTTTGTGAGACCGGCACGCACGTGGAAGCTGCGCTGTGACGTGTTATGGGCATTAGCCAATGAAACGCGGCCCTGTGGGCGGAGCTTGGTAAGGTCCATGTTAAAATGAATAGTTTGGGTGCAAAAGTTTCATTATAAAGAGTCAAATACTTGAACAGTATCGGATCGGGAAAGTATCGGTATCGACCGATACTGAGTTAATAAGTATCGGTATCGGATCGGAAGTGAGAAATGTGGATCGGTGTATCCCTAATATATATATGTATATACATATGCTGTACAGATAGACATATACATGTAAATATAACATGTTCAACTGAAATTGTGTGTGTTTGTGTGTGTGACTGTTTTGTGGTTTTTAAGGACAGTGTTTTGTCAGGACAGTAACGAGCTGTAATCTGATTTATTGTCTGATTGTTTATAGCGTATGACTGTCCTAACAAACCACTGTCCATAAAAACCACAATACACTCCCATACATACACAATTGAACATTAAGGTTGATGAAACCACACGTAGCAAGTAATTCTGTTTAGGAACACAAGAACTAAAATGTACCTTGGTATTCGTGTTTAAAGGAAGTTGATCCGGCTTCTGGCTGCCTGCGATCTCCTGACTCTGGACGTGTTCACATGTCATCTGTAACAGATCATTTATACTTATCTTTAGAAGAAATTCTACATTTTGATGATAGCTGCTGTCCTATGCAAATAAGAAACATTACACAATTGTTTGGTTCATCATATTTATGGCTATTCTGTAAATAGTAAAAATAGAAAAATGACATTCTTTAAAGGAGTACTTTTTCAGTGTCAACTATCCTTCCTCGATGCACTTGCACATACCTTTATTTTGCTCTTACAGAATGTTTTGTTAGCAACTGAAACCTCTGTTGGAGGTGGTGCCTCAAAATCTTGCCCATCAGAAGACATTCCATGTAATGTCTGTTGAGATTTTGATCACATAGTAGGAAAGAATTAAAAATATATTGTGGTGAAACATATGTTGTAAACCTGTATGATTAAAAAACTATTTTTAATCATGATTACATTCAAAAAGTAAAATTTAAATCACCTTGCATCTCCATGGCCATTCTGAGTCGCCGTAATTATAGGTGATCTCATCTCCTTCATTGATGGGTTTAGTTGCAAACAAACATAGATGGGGCTTTTTGTTTACAACTGTGTACCTCATCTTTGCATTTGGGTTTATATGGTCATCATTTACAAGCCTTCCAAGTGACCCGTCCTCGTTTGCTGCATCAACACTACAAATGCATAATGCATATTTAAAAAAAAATAATCTTGCCAGCACTATAAATTACCTTACAATTAATAGCCTTTTATAAGTCATGTCAGACACAATGATAGGTTATTCTTACATACTCATACATACTCACCACAATATTTTTCCATCGAAGTAGAATTCAAACAAAAACACTTTCTGTGATTCATCATAAACTTGTTGCCTCCTCTCACATTCCTCCTTGGTGATCAATTCACCTCGATATTCCAAAAGAAAGTCATCTTTTGCAAAGGATTTTTTAGCAAAGATTCCACGACCTAGTTATACAAAAATAAATTATAGGAACAATTGTATTTTTTGTTAACACTAATAAAGCTCCACATACCTTTAAGTTCACTGATAAATTTGATGACAAGGCCCTCTTTGTCCTTTTGATTTTTGACATGATTGTTTGCATCTTCCTTTGGGCTCTGTCTTTTTTGCCTTTGCATGTTTCACTGTCATAAAAAAATGCAATTTATGAAAAGAATGTCAGAATTACTGCCTTCATTTTCAGGGCAAACAATGCTGAAATTTAGGTTACAGATAAGCCAATGTAGACTGGGAAACTGGGGAGTCAAGTCTCCCCACCATCACAGACATCTACACCTCCAGATGCAGGAAGAGAGCCACCTGCATCATGAAGGACCCCACTCACACAGCACACACAGTCTTTGCCCCACTCCCCTCAGGACGGAGGTTAAGGAGCATGGAATGTAGAACCACTAGACAGAGGAACAGCTTCTACCCTAAGGCTGTTAGACTCATGAATAAATAAATAAGAATAATTACTGCAAAATATCACATCATGCTGATGCTGATCTGTTTTCTTGTTGCAATGTTCATTTGTGACCATCTGTTCATACAGACTCATGTTCCTGCTACTGTTTGTAATGATGTTTTTTTTATTACATTAGTGATTAGTGTATTTCTAGTTGATGTTTTTTTTTTAGTTATATATCCTAGATGTCATTACTGTTTTTCTCTTACATTTTGTTGTTGGATGTAACTGGGACCATGTGTACATAATCTCATTTCATCACATGTACCACATGCAGTGCAAACGACAATAATGTTGTGATTGCTGCAGAATGTGGTCTGGCCTTTTCATGTAGAAAAATTCAGGGTCTTCCCTGAAAGAGATTACGTCATGGGATGGATAGATGTTTGATGGATGGATGGTTGATAGATGGATGTTTGATGGATGGATGGATGGATGGATAAAGCATGGACCTCAGTCAGTAAAGATTCCATCTGTCTGGGTTCAGGAAGGCAGGATGTTTGATGGATGGATGGATAGATGGATGGATAAAGCGTGGACCTCAGTCAGTAAAGAATCCATCTGAATCCATCTGTCTGAGTTCAGCAAGGCAGGATGTTTGATGGATGGATGGATGATGTTTGATGGATGGATGTTTGATGGATGGATGGATAAAGCATGGACCTCAGTCAGTAAAGAATCCATCTGTCTGGGTTCAGGAAGGTAGGATGTTTGATGGATAGATGGATAGATGGATGGATGTTTGATGGATGGATGTTTGATGGATGGATGTATGTATGTTTGATGGATGGATGGATAAAGCGTGGACCTCAGTCAGTAAAGAATCAATATGTCTGGGTTCAGGAAGGCAGGATGTTTGATGATGGATGGATGATGTTTGATGGATGCATGGATGGATGGATGGATGGATGTGTGGTTGTTTGATGGATGGATGGATAATGCGTGGACCTCAGTCAGTAAAGAATCCATCTGTCTGGGTTCAGGAAGGCAGGATGTTTGATGGATGGATGGATAGATGGATGGATAAAGCGTGGACCTCAGTCAGAAAAGAATCCATCTGTCTGAGTTCAGCAAGGCAGGATGTTGGATGGATGGATGGATGATGTTTGATGGATGGATGTTTGATGGATGGATGGATAAAGCATGGACCTCAGTCAGTAAAGAATCCATCTGTCTGGGTTCAGGAAGGTAGGATGTTTGATGGATAGATGGATGGATATTTGATGGATGGATGATGGATGGATGTTTGATGGATGGATGTTTGATGGATGGATAGATGGATAAAGCGTGGACCTCAGTCAGTAAAGAATCCATCTGTCTGGGTTCAGGAAGGCAGGATGTTTGATGGATAGATGGATGGATGTTTGATGGATGATGGATGGATGGATGTTTGATGGATGGATGTTTGATAGATGGATGGATGGATGTTTGATAGATGGATGGATGGATAAAGCGTGGACCTCAGTCAGTAAAGAATCCATATGTCTGGGTTCAGGAAGGCAGGATGTTTGATGGATGGATGGATGGATGGATCGATGATGTTTGATGGATGGATGTGTGGATGTTTGATGGATGGATGGATGGATGCATGGATGGATGGATAAAGCGTGGACCTCAGTCAAAGAATCCATCTGTCTGGGTTCAGCAAGGTAGGATGTTTGATGGATGGATGGATGTTTGATAGATGAATGGATGGATGTTTGATGGATGGATGTTTGATGGATGGATGGATAAAGCATGGACCTCAGTCAGTAAAGAATCCATCTGTCTGGGTTCAGGAAGGCAGGATGTTTGATGGATGGATGGATGGATGGACAGATGGATGGATGTTTGATGGATGGATGATGGATGGATGGATGTTTGATGGATGGATGGATGGATGTTTGATGGATGGATAGATGGATGGATAAAGTGTGGACCTCAGTCAATAAAGAATCCATGTCTAGGTTCAGGAAAGCAGGATGTTTGATGGATGGATGGATGTTTGATGGATGGATAAAGTGTGGACCTCAGTCAGTAAAGGGGAAGGACCCCACTAACCCAGCACACACACTCTTTGCCCCACTCCCCTCAGGACAGAGGTTAAGGAGCATCAAATGTAGAACCACTAGACAGAGGAACAGCTTCTACCCTGAGGCTGTTAGACTCATGAATAATTAAATAATAAGAATAATCACTGCAAAATATCACATCATGCTGATGCCGATCTGTTTTCTTGTTGCTGTGTTCATTTGTGACCATCTGTTCATACAGACTCATGTTCCTGCTGCTGTTTGTAATGATGTTTTTCTATTACATTAGTGATTAGTGTATTTCTAGTTGATGTTTTTTTAGTTATATCCTAGATGTCATTACTGTTTTTCTCTTACATTTTGTTGTTGGATGTAACTGGGACCATGTGTACATAATCTCGTTTCATCACATGTACCACATGTAGTGCAAATGACAATAATGTTATAATTGCTACAGAATGTGGTCTGGCCTTTTCATGTAGAAAATGTCAGGGTCTTCCCTAAAAGAGATTATGTCATGGGATGGATGGATGTTTGATGGATGTATGGTTGATGTATGGATGTATGGATGGATGAAGCATGGACCTCAGTCAGTAAAGAATCCATCTGTCTGGTTCAGGAAGGCAGGATGTTTGATGGATGGATGTGTGGATGTTTGATGGATGGATAGATGCATGGATGGATGGATAAAGCGTGGACCTCAGTCAGTAAAGAATCCATCTGTCTGTTTTCAGGAAGGCAGGATGTTTGATGGATGGATGGATGATGTTTGATAGATGGATGCATGGATGGATGGATGGATGTTTGATGGATGGATGGGTGGATGGATGGATAAAGTGTGGACCTCAGTCAGTAAAGAATCCATCTGTCTGGTTCCGGAAGGCAGGATGTTTGATGGATGGATAGATGGATGGATGTGTGGATGGATGGATGTGTGGATGTTTAATGGATGGATGGATAAAGCGTGGACCTCAGTCAGTAAAGAATCCATCTGTCTGGGTTCAGTAAGGCAGGATGTTTGATGGATGGATAGATGGATGTTTGATGGATGGATGGATGTTTGATGGATGGATGTTTGATGGATAGATGGATGGATAAAGCGTGGACTTCAGTCAGTAAAGAATCCATCTGTCTGGGTTCAGGAAGGCAGGATGTTTGATGGATAGATGGATGGATGTTTGATGGATGGATGGATGGATGTTTGATGGATGGATGTTTGATGGATGGATGTTTGATGGATGGATGTTTGATGGATGGATGTGTGGATGTTTGATGGATGGATGGATGCATGGATGGATGGATAAAGCGTGGACGTCAGTCAAAGAATCCATCTGTCTGGGTTCAGCAAGGCAGGATGTTTGATGGATGGATGGATGTTTGATGGATGGATGGATGGATGTTTGATGGATGGATGGATGGATGGATGTTTGATGGATGGATGTTTGATGGATGGATGGGTGGATGGATGGATAAAGTGTGGACCTCAGTCAGTAAAGAATCCATCTGTCTGGTTCCGGAAGGCAGGATGTTTGATGGATGGATAGATGGATGGATGTGTGGATGTTTGATGGATGGATGTATGGATGGATGGATAAAGCGTGGACCTCAGTCAGTAAAGAATCCATATGTCTGTTTTCAGGAAGGCAGGATGTTTGATGGATGGATGGATGATGTTTGATGGATGGATGCATGGATGGATGGATGTGTGGATGTTTGATGGATGGATGGATACATGGATGGATGGATAAAGCGTGGACCTCAGTCAGTAAAGAATCCATCCGTGTGGGTTCAGCAAGGCTGGATGTTTGATGGATGGATGGATGTTTGATGGATGGATGGATGTTTGATGGATGGATGTATGTATGGATAAAGCGTGGACCTCAGTCAGTAAAGAATCCATCTGTCTGGGTTCAGGAAGGCAGGATGTTTGATGGATGGATGGATAGATGGATGGATGTTTGATGGATGGATGATGGATGGATGTTTGATGGATGGATGTTTGATGGATGGATGTATGTATGTTTGATGGATAGATGGATGGATAAAGCGTGGACCTCAAGTCAGTAAAGAATCCATATGTCTGGGTTCAGGAAGGCAGGATGTTTGATGATGGATGGATGATGTTTGATGGATGGATGGATGTTTGATGGATGGATGTTTGATGGATAGATGGATGGATAAAGCGTGGACTTCAGTCAGTAAAGAATCCATCTGTCTGGGTTCAGGAAGGCAGGATGTTTGATGGATAGATGGATGGATGTTTGATGGATGGATGGATGTTTGATGGATGGATGTTTGATGGATGGATGTTTGATGGATGGATGTTTGATGGATGGATGTGTGGATGTTTGATGGATGGATGGATGCATGGATGGATGGATAAAGCGTGGACGTCAGTCAAAGAATCCATCTGTCTGGGTTCAGCAAGGCAGGATGTTTGATGGATGGATGGATGTTTGATGGATGGATGGATGGATGTTTGATGGATGGATGTTTGATGGATGGATGGATGGATGTGTGGATAAAGTGTGGACCTCAGTCAGTAAAGAATCCATCTGTCTGGTTCAGGAAGGCAGGATGTTTGATGGATGGATAGATGGATGGATGTGTGGATGTTTGATGGATGGATGTATGAATGGATGGATAAAGCGTGGACCTCAGTCAGTAAAGAATCCATATGTCTGTTTTCAGGAAGGCAGGATGTTTGATGGATGGATGGATGATGTTTGATGGATGGATAAATGGATGGATGGATGTGTGGATGTTTGATGGATGGATGGATAAAGTGTGGACCTCAGTCAGTAAAGAATCCATCCGTGTGGGTTCAGCAAGGCTGGATGTTTGATGGATGGATGGATGGATGTTTGATGGATGGATGGATGGATGTTTGATGGATGTATGTATGTATGGATAAAGCGTGGACCTCAGTCAGTAAAGAATCCATCTAATCGTTTGGTGTGTTTGCCTTGTGCTCTTTTTGTGGATAATTGTTGTTTTGTTGTCTCACTTTCTCTTTTCTTTCTTTCTCTCTATTAAAAAAAATACATATTGGAGTGAGAGGATGGCTATAAGGTGTGAAGGGAGGCCATCTATAAATGGAAAAAAAAGTAAAGAATCCATCTGTCTGGGTTCAGGAAGGCAGGATGTTTGATGATGGATGGATGATGTTTGATGGATGGATGCATGGATGGATGGATGGATGGATGGATGTGTGGATGTTTAATGGATGGATGGATAAAGCGTGGACCTCAGTCAGTAAAGAATCCATCTGTCTGGGTTCAGGAAGGCAGGATGTTTGATGGATAGATGGATGGATGTTTGATGGATGGATGGATGGATGGATGTTTGATGGATGGATGTTTGGATGGATGGATGGATGTTTGATGGATGGATGTGTGGATGTTTGATGGATGGATGCATGGATGGATGGATAAAGCGTGGACCTCAGTCAAAGAATCCATCTGTCTGGGTTCAGCAAGGCAGGATGTTTGATGGATGGATGGATGTTTGATGGATGGATGGATGGATGTTTGATGGATGGATGGGTGGATGGATGGATAAAGCGTGGACCTCAGTCAGTAAAGAATCCATCTGTCTGGTTCAGGAAGGCAGGATGTTTGATGGATGGATGGATGGATGGATGTTTGATGGATGGATGATGGATGGATGGATGTGTGGATGGATGGATGGATGGATGCATGGATGGATGGATAAAGCGTGGACCTCAGTCAGTAAAGAATCCATCCGTGTGGGTTCAGCAAGGCTGGATGTTTGATGGATGGATGGATGTTTGATGGATGGATGGATGGATGTTTGATGGATGGATGTATGTATGGATAAAGCGTGGACCTCAGTCAGTAAAGAATCCATCTGTCTGGGTTCAGGAAGGCAGGATGTTTGATGGATGGATGGATAGATGGATGGATGTTTGATGGATGGATGATGGATGGATGTTTGATGGATGGATGTTTGATGGATGTATGTATGTATGTTTGATGGATAGATGGATGGATAAAGCGTGGACCTCAAGTCAGTAAAGAATCCATATGTCTGGGTTCAGGAAGGCAGGATGTTTGATGATGGATAGATGATGTTTGATGGATGGATGCATGGATGGATGGATGGATGGATGGATGGATGTGTGGATGTCTAATGGATGGATGGATAAAGCGTGGACCTCAGTCAG
This sequence comes from Garcialebias charrua, assembly GCA_038048925.1. Taxonomy (NCBI): domain Eukaryota; kingdom Metazoa; phylum Chordata; class Actinopteri; order Cyprinodontiformes; family Rivulidae; genus Garcialebias; species Garcialebias charrua. The sequence continues at coordinate 12,093 of JBBPBX010074385.1, forward strand.
TAAAGAATCCATCTGTCTGGGTTCAGTAAGGCAGGATGTTTGATGGATGGATAGATGGATGTTTGATGGATGGATGGATGGATGTTTGATGGATGGATGTTTGATGGATAGATGGATGGATAAAGCGTGGACTTCAGTCAGTAAAGAATCCATCTGTCTGGGTTCAGGAAGGCAGGATGTTTGATGGATAGATGGATGGATGTTTGATGGATGGATGGATGTTTGATGGATGGATGTTTGATGGATGGATGTTTGATGGATGGATGTTTGATGGATGGATGTGTGGATGTTTGATGGATGGATGGATGCATGGATGGATGGATAAAGCGTGGACGTCAGTCAAAGAATCCATCTGTCTGGGTTCAGCAAGGCAGGATGTTTGATGGATGGATGGATGTTTGATGGATGGATGGATGGATGTTTGATGGATGGATGGATGGACGGATGTTTGATGGATGGATGTTTGATAGATGGATGGGTGGATGGATGGATAAAGTGTGGACCTCTGTCAGTAAAGAATCCATCTGTCTGGTTCCGGAAGGGAGGAAGTTTGATGGATGGATAGATGGATAGATGTGTGGATGTTTGATGGATGGATGTATGGATGGATGGATAAAGCATGGACCTCAGTCAGTAAAGAATCCATATGTCTGTTTTCAGGAAGGCAGGATGTTTGATGAATGGATGGATGATGTTTGATGTATGGATGAATGGATGGATGGATGTGTGGATGTTTGATGGATGGATGGATGCATGGATGGATGGATAAAGCATGGACCTCAGTCAGTAAAGAATCCATCCATGTGGGTTCAGCAAGGCTGGATGTTTGATGGATGGATGGATGTTTGATGGATGGATGGATGTTTGATGGATGGATGTATGTATGGATAAAGCGTGGACCTCAGTCAGTAAAGAATCCATCTGTCTGGGTTCAGGAAGGCAGGATGTTTGATGATGGATGGATGATGTTTGATGGATGGATGCATGGATGGATGGATGGATGGATGTGTGGATGTTTAATGGATGGATGGATAAAGCGTGGACCTCAGTCAGTAAAGAATCCATCTGTCTGGGTTCAGGAAGGCAGGATGTTTGATGGATAGATGGATGGATGTTTGATGGATGGATGGATGTTTTATGGATGGATGTTTAATGGATGGATGGATGTTTGATGGATGGATGTGTGGATGTTTGATGGATGGATGGATGGATGCATGGATGGATGGATAAAGCGTGGACGTCAGTCAAAGAATCCATCTGTCTGGGTTCAGCAAGGCAGGATGTTTGATGGATGGATGGATGTTTGATGGATGGATGTGTGGATGTTTGATGGATGGATGGATGGATGCATGGATGGATGGATAAAGCGTGGACCTCAGTCAAAGAATCCATCTGTCTGGGTTCAGCAAGGCAGGATGTTTGATGGATGGATGGATGTTTGTTTGATGGATGGATGGATGGATGTTTGATGGATGGATGGATGGATGTTTGATGGATGGATGTTTGATGGATGGATGTTTGATGGATGGATGGATGGATAAAGCGTGGACCTCAGTCAGTAAAGAATCCATCTGGGTTCAGGAAGGCAGGATGTTTGATGGATGGATGGATAGATGGATGTTTGATGGATGGATGATGGATGGATGGATGTTTGATGGCTGGATGGATGGATGTTTGATGGATGGATAAAGCGTGGACCTCAGTCAGTAAAGAATCCATATGTCTGGGTTCAGGAAAGCAGGATGTTTGATGGATGGATAGATGTTTGATGGATGGATGCTTGATGGATGGATAAAGTGTGGACCTCAGTCAGTAAAGGGGAAGGACCCCACTCACCCAGCACACACACTCTTTGCCCCACTCCCCTCAGGACAGAGGTTAAGGAGCATCAAATGTAGAACCACTAGACAGAGGAACAGCTTCTACCCTGAGGCTGTTAGACTCATGAATAATTAAATAATAAGAATAATCACTGCAAAATATCACATCATGCTGATGCCGATCTGTTTTCTTGCTGTGTGTTCATTTGTGACCATCTGTTCATACAGACTCATGTTCCTGCTGCTGTTTGTAATGATGTTTTTCTATTACATTAGTGATTAGTGTATTTCTAGTTGATGCTTTTTTTTAGTTATATCCTAGATGTCATTACTGTTTTTCTCTTACATTTTGTTGTTGGATGTAACTGGGACCATGTGTACATAATCTAGTTTCATCACATGTACCACATGCGGTGCAAATGACAAAGATTATCTGACTCACCAAAAACCAAATGACCTCTTGGACTAGCTGAAAACCTGTACATGTAAAAATATGAAAAAGTTAAAAAACAATTCTCAAGTTTATACAATACACTTATACAGTATTCTGTATTATTCAGTATTCAGTATTCCAACAACAGTATTCTGATACCTACATAACACTGCAGTCAACGTGATGACGTAACGAGGCAACGTGATGACGTAACGACGCAGTTCGTCCGTCTGCTCACTGCTCAGAGGTTAAAAAAAAGAGCAGATTTAGCACAAAAATGATGTTGGAAACATTAAAACCCCTCTACCCTATTAACGCATGTTAAATTACAGCGTTAGTCACGCTGTTATTGTGACGTGACACGTTTACGCTAGTGACGCTAACGCTACGTGCGTTTAATTTTGTCTTCGTCGCGTTAATGCTGCATTCCAGTTACCTCGTATTTTGGGAACTACGAAGTGGCAGTGACGTCATCTCCCCATCTACCACTTGAAAACACGTTCCGGTTACCCCGGTGGTAAAACAAGATGGACGCACGCATTGTTTTTGTTGCTGTTTCGGAATATAATAAATTACTAAACATATATGCACTCCAGACTACCAGTTATGCACTCCAGACTACCAGTTATGCACTCCTGACACAGAACATGTCAAAGAAGAAAGATGAACGTCGAAGGTAATAGATTTAATATATATTTTTCTCGTTGGGAAAAAGAAAAACTGGCTTTACAGCTAAAAAAAAACGTCTTCGCTCACTGCACAGCAAAACATGTAGGGGGTTTACGATATGTTGAAGAAACTGTACAGTGGTTGCTTTATTTTGCTAAATAAATAAGTTGCTAACACCGGTTGCTAACCCTGCTGACCACTTGACCAGGTCACCCTTGTAGTGATCTCGAACGTGCAAAATAACTGGTAAAATAAAGGTGATTGATTTTATGATATATAACACCATCAGAAAGTTTTGGTTTGTAGCCTGACACTACAGTACTGTTGTTGTTTTTTTACAATCAACCTTTATTTAGTCAGGTAAATGTCATTGAGCCTCGTGAACTCATTTAAAAAAGTGACCTGCTACAAACTAAAGAATGATTAACAGCAATGGTAGAATTTCCTTAAATAATAGACAATAAACACAAGAGAGAAATATATATTTTTTCTTTTAAAACAAAGTATCAAAGACTAGAAAAACATTATAAGGTAGATGTATAAATCAAAGACAGGAACATATCTGCATTGGTGTTTTGCCAGGATTCCAAGAGATTCAACTATTCTCCAACAGTTTCCTGAAAGTAGCTGTCTGAAATGTGTATTTTTCACATAAACAAGAAGTCAAATTATGAAAAAATGACAGAGAATTGCAGCTCATTATTAACTTTATGTCTGTCTGAAATAAACACTGTTTTCCCATTGCAGAGTTGTCTTGGACCCTACCATGCTGCCAGAAAACCCATCCATCCTGAAGAACAATGGTGCTCTAAGTGAAGCAGACAAGCAACGTAACGCTGAAATCAGCCGTGGAAGGGTGATTGTGGAGCAAGCCTTCGGATGTTTGAAGTGCAGGTGGAGACGGCTTCGTGACGTGCAGAATACCAGAACTGTTGTGGTGGTGAAGATCTGGCTGCCTGCATCCTCCACAACTTGGGACGTGGGCCATCACAAATTTGTCAGCAGCATGCAGACGGGTCCCCCAGGGAGGATGATGAAAATGAATAACTCTTAGAATTCCGGTGTGTAAAAGAAAAAAATAATAGGTAGTATGTTGTTTTGAAACTTCCTACATTAGCGCAGTTGTTCATGACAAAACTGTCTGTACAAATGTACTTAAAAGACTGCTATAATGAAGCTTAATAAACATTTTTCTTTAAATACAGCATTTTGTCTTTGAGTTGTGACAAAAGTTCCAATCTCAGTTGTCTGAAAGTTTCAGTTTTAATTACAAAATGTGCAACAGAACAGCATTTTCAAAATTCATACAATCAAAGGCACTGAAAACCAAACATTTTTACTGGGCCGAACCTGAGCAAAATAAACAATGTGAAAACAAAAAAAACTTAAAAAAAAAAAACAGAAGTTGTTTTGTGCAAAACAATAAGAAAGTTTACAGTACAGCTACATTTTTTTGTAGCATCTGGGCTGATTTCATTTGCTCCTGGGTTGATTTCATTTGCTCCATCATGTCCTGATGTCGCTGTTGACTGTTTTCCTCTGACTGGCGGAAGAACTCCAAAACCTCACTAGACCTTCGCTTGCGAGTGGAACACGCATGTGTTCAATCGAGAACAGTGTCTGTTCTTTATTAAAACTGTCATTCTCGCGGATGGGGGACTCTGCGTGGCTGCTGGTTGATGGAGAGTCTTCACAGTTCTCTGAAAAAATCATTTTAAAAGAAAAAAACACAGTATTGTTAAATTCATTATACAGTAATTGGTTTGGTTTGCATTAAAACTTATTTCTCCAAAATCTTACCAGCTGTGCTGTCCTGTGCAGGTTGGATAAGCTCAACTTTCATAGTGAGGTTTGCATCAATGTACAAGCTGGACAAATCCCCTGCACTGCGATACAGGCTGCCAGAAAATGTTGTTCTCTGCTCATCAACAAACATGTTGTTGTACTGGTCGAGGTAGACTGAAAACAAACACAAACACACACTTACTACACAAATATACACGTCCTAACACATAAATATCATACAGGATTATAGAATGTTTCTAAACACGGATCTTTGGAAACCAAATATATATTTTTTTAACCACAGTTTAGTGCTAATTTATAGTCAGTTCAACAAACAATGTGTGTTTAGTTCTGGGTTGCCTAACAAAAATAAGCCACAGCGCCAAAGAAAACAAGGGTAAAAAATATATATTTTAAAATAAAATTCATAACTAATAGTTACTTTTTTAATGTGCTGAATAATAAAATGTGGCGAATGAAAGTCGCTGCCGCTGGCCTACAGAACTGTTGTGATCCAAACAACGAGAAAAACAGCCGTACGCCGCAGGCCATGCAACTACACACAGGTTTTTAATGTGATCTGTGTTCACAAGCATACGCTTAAGCTGTGTGTGTGATTAAAAAACACACAACAACATTTTACAACTGTTATTTTAGTAAAAGTTAAGGAGTTCACTTACTAAGGACGCGAGTGGCCGCCATTTTGAATACGTCACTGGGATAAACTGGGGGCCGAAAAAATTGCCCCACTTCACGAATGGGAGTTTCCCACTGGAGCGGGCGTTCCAGTTA
>JBBPBX010074386.1:3318-17591 GCA_038048925.1 Garcialebias charrua
AAGTAGGGGTTGAACGAGTACATAATTTTTAAGCTCGACATTAACATAAAAAAACTCGAACGGCACTCGAGTAGCCGATGACGTCACAGTGTCTTATGATGCAAAATAAATAAATAAATATAAATGCATAAAAAACGTCTTTACAAAAAGAAAAAAAAGACCAACAAAACATTGGGAGCATTTATTATGCTCCTATCATTTATCATACTGCAGATAAGTCACAGGAAAAACAAAACTATTAGTTATTAATATTAATATTAAAAGTGAAAGTAAGGCGCTGAACCGAAACTTAAAAAACAAATGGGGCCACAGCCACACCGTACCACCGCCTGCAGTGCTGTGCAATTTAGGTTTACTTTTAGAGATTGTGTTTATAGGTTTTTAATAGCTAGAGAGATTAATATTTGCTGCTTTTTTGTTTGTGAAACGAGAGAAAGGAAGCCGTTTCGGCCGTGTTATATATGTGACCTGCAATGCAACACTGCCCCCTGCTGTCACAAACTACTACGGCGGTCAGAGCAAAGAAAATCAACAGGATGATTCAATGAGTAGCGCAATTTATAAAATTATAAACTGTTTTACCTTTTTGACAAGACGGCCTGCTCCATTAACATCCGTGCGCACACAGGAATCCATTTTGTAGCGTCTACTAAAAGCTGAAGCTGCCTCGCGCGTTGTGAAATGTGACGTACTACGGGTACCCGAGGTGGACAAAAAAGCCTCGATAGAAGTCAAAGCACTCGATCTGTCGAAAACTCGGGTACTCTGTTAATGCACTAGGTGTAAGTGAGATGTGTTCACTGGACCTGAAAGTTCTGGTCCAGGGACTGGCTCAGAGTTACTGTTTGTTAGTTTTGTTACCGTACTTCAGTGCTGCTGTTGAGAAAACTCCAGAGTACAGTAGTTAGTTTGAAAACTAAACATTATCTGCTTATCTCCTCTTGGACAGATTACGAGGGACTATTCGAGGACTTGGGTATTATACATTACTTAGACTCTCAAGAGATGTCCTACACTTTATTTATGAAGTTACGCAAGGGGTTTTGTGCCTATATTTTTGTTTTTGTTGGTTACTTTTCTATGGCAGTTTGTTGGACAATATAATCATTGTCCTCACAATATAGTACTGTATTTTTTACTGATATGTACTTTTCACTCTCAGTGTTAAAGGCACATGTCAGAATTTTATAGGTGAGCTTGATATAAATGTGTTGACAACTATTATCTTGCCTGTTACAGGAAGTTTCTATACATGCAGGGTTAATTTCACGCCATTAATGAATTGCTGTTACGTTTCCAGTTCTCATCAATTCAGCCTGGTGGGGTGCAGGTCATGTTTAATGACATATGAACAAGGCCTGTGTAATAGTGGTTTGGAGTACTTTGGTGGTTTATTTTTATTTTATTTATTTGTTTTTTATATGTGTATTTCTTTTCTTCTTGGAGGACTGCCGCTTGTTTGTTCTGCAGGTAGTGTTTGGCCTTCTGATCTGCCTGACAGAGTCCAGAAGGGAGTCTTCTCATTGCTGGCAGATGTGCTGGTGTGTTCATGACATACTGCGGGGGGTGACTTTATTTGGGTGTTTTCTGAGGATTTCAGCTTGGCATCTTATCAGTGAATGTTGCAAGTGTTCCATGACACCTTGGTTAACATAACTACTTCTACTTGGTATTAGGTTTCAGATATACACAGATATATAGCACGCGGTTTAAAATTTTTGTTCCTCTCCCTTCAACATTGGCGTTACACAGTACACGCGTGCATTACACAGTACACAACTAGGTACATTCAACCATAGCATTGAGAAGATTGTATCTTGACTCTGGTTTTGGACTGCTAGGACAGATCACATGTAATGTTGTCATTGAAACCAGGTTTGCTAATCACCGTGACTCTTCTGAAAACTCCTGATGGCACCTGCACTGGAATAAACTGAACTGCCAGAATGCGTTGTGTTCAACTTAGCTGCTAGCTGACGGCGCCTGCACTGAATGAACTGAGCTGCCATAATGCCTTGTGGACTGACACACGATCATGCTCAGCTAAGCTGCAAGCTGACATGACTCATACCTGAACTGTTACGTGGAGTTATGCACGTCTGCACCAGCTTCAACTCAAGTCTAATCATGAACTGTGGTCTGGTCTGCATACACAGATGGACATTTGACATGTATCTCTAGGATGGGGGCTGGAGAACGACATGACAAGCGCTGGTCAAGCTGGAATGCGTCACTACCAAACATTGCAGCCTGGCTGACATGTCGGTTGACCATGTGATCTTCAGGTGGTAATTCAGTAAATTCAGTTTTCATGATCAGTACTATCTTTGCTATGGTAGAACCTCACGCACACTCGTTACACATACATACATGTACAGATCTCACTGACACGTGACCTGCACAGCCACATTTCTCGAACGTTGTTGGATAATGTCATACATTTTTTATTTTTTTGGGTGGCCATGTACTCGCGTTAGTAAAATTTGGTGGTTTTCCATGTTCTGTGTGGACACCTGTTACATTCACTTTCGGGTATTTGAGCACACATCTTTCCAGGACTGGACTGACAGCTTCAGGTGTTTGTTGATGCTAGTTTTCCTGTCATGCATACGGTATTATGACTACTTTTGGTTGAGCTGCGGATTGGATGTTTTGAAGTATTCATTTTTCTTTGTTGTTCTTTTTTACACCTGCAATGGTTCATGTGTGGTTGACATGTTGTTCTACATCTTGTGTACCATCTCATGGACAGATGATGTTGGCCTTGTGTTCGTGAGTTTCAACAAGGATTTGTTAGATTCTTGTTATGAGCGTTCAATTCTTTTGTTTGAAACAGGATGTTTTGTGATTGCCTCCTGTTTCAAAAGGGGAAGTGAAATAAGGAACATGGAGTTAAACACACCATTTAAGATAACAAATTAGATCAGCGTTTTAACTCTTCATACATTGATGAGAGGTGGAAATGGTCCTTACAAACAGTTATCCATTTAATAAGGTTACAAAAGATCATTTTACTAAGTGCCTCAAAACAGGTTGTTGGATAATAGTTGATCAACAAGATTCTGTTAAACCCACCTATTGGTCTGAACGTTTGGGGTAACTCATACAGGTTTAGTGCTGACTTTTTCTTATTTTTCATTTACAGGTCAAATCGGTTTCTACTGGACTTCTGATGAAAATTGTGAATAATTTATATTTGAAAAGGGGAAATGCACTTTACAATCACTTGATTCCACAGCTGTGATGGACAAGCAGAAAAACTTACCATAACTGGGTTTACATTCCCTCACTTTTCAACAGATTAATTAATGTTGAATGAATGCTTAATGTTGCAGTGTGAACAATGAAGGGAAGATCTATTTCCCTGCACATGTGATCATCATTTTTATTCAACAGGTGGAACATACAGCAGAGCAGAACTAATCACATTAACTAACCAACTAATCACTAATACATGAGGTGAGGTGCTGGCTAACATCTTCACCACCTCACTTACACTGGAGTCAGTTCCCACCTGCCTGAAGACCGCCACCATCATCCCAGTCCCAAAGAGCTCCACAGTGACTGGTCTGAATGACTATAGACCGGTGGCCCTCACCCCGATAGTCGCTAAATGCTTTGAGAAACTGGTCATGTCCCACATCAAGACAACCGTCAACATCAACGAGGATCCTCATCAGTATGCATACCGCGCGAACCGATCAACAGAGGACGCCATCTCCTCTGTGGTCCACATTGCTCTCACCCACCTGGATCAGAAGGACTCATACGTGCGCATGCTCTTTGTGGACTTCACATCTGCCTTCAACACCATGATCCCCCAAACTCTGATAGACAAACTATCCACACTTGGACTAAGCCCCTCCGTTTGTAACTGGGTCTTATGCTGTGATCACACCGAACAGCTTTTCAGCAGCAGGAGCGTCCAGTTTACAGGTAAAGTCAATGGTGGACGCGCTTCCAGCCACGTCTTGGCGTCGGGCGTCACGTCGCGTGCGTGTTGAGCGTGCTGGGAAGCGTTTTTCCGTGCACGTGAACCGGCTTCAGCCTCCAAACCGCGCATTCAACATGCTGAAGATTTCGCGGTTAACCGGAAGGCCTAGGCCACCCTTAGCAGTAGGTTTTTGTAGGTGAGATTTTGAGATTCGAGGATGTTTACCAGCCCAGACAAAAGGAATTATAATGGAATCTATCATCTTAAAAAAAGAAGCAGTGAGATAAATGGGTATATTTTGAAAAAGATAGGTCAATTTCGGGAGGACCACCATCTTGACAACATTAACGCGACCAATCAAGGAAAGAGGGAGGAGATTCCACCCGTCGACCATAGATTTAAGTTTATTGATCAAATCCAGAAAGTTATGTTTAAAAAGAAGTTTTGGGTCCCTTGTGATATTTATACCCAAATACTCAAAGTAACTAGTGGAAACTTTGAATGGCAGATTATTAAGAAAAGCAGTGTCAAGCCCATCTGAAAGAGGCATAAAAATACTTTTATCCCAGTTAATAGAAAAACCAGAAAACTTGCCAATTTTTTTTACAAGAGTAAGAAGTGGAGAAAGAGAGACTGTGACGTCTGAAAGAGTCAAGATAATATCGTCCGCATACAGGCCAATGGGACCATCTGCAGCATAGTCCGAAATGCCAGTGATCAGTGGATGGGTCCTGATGGAAATGGCAAGGGGTTCCATGGCCAGTGCAAATAGCAACGGTGAGAGACAACACCCCTGTCTGGTTCCGCGGTGTAATGAAAAAGAAGCAGATCTGTCGTGATTAGTCAGAACTGAGGATTTGGGGTGAGCGTAAAGCATTTTTAGTAATGTCATAAATTTATTACCAAAGCCAAATTTTCAGAGAACCAAAAACAAATAGTCCCACTCAATTTGATCGAATGCCTGCTGAGCATCTAATGAAATAACTGCAGAGGCAGGAAGGTTGGTCTGGTACATAACATTCAGGAGTCGACGAGTGTTTGAAAAAGAGTACCTGTTAGGGATGAAGCCAGTCTGGTCAGGATGGATCAGGCGAGCTATGTGATTATTTAAGAGAGTAGCTAATACTTTAGCAACTATTTTTTGAACGCTGTTTAGTAAGCTTAAAGGACGGTATGAGGCAACATTACAGCAATCCCTACCTTTCTTCAGGAGAAGACAGATATTAGCATCATACAAACTCTGAGGAAATACTCCCTCCCTCACTGAAGAATTCACCATACGCAGAAGAAGAGGGGCAACCAGATCCAAATGACTTTTATAGAATTCTATTCAGAAACCATCAGGACCACAAGCCTTACCAGAGGATAATGAACGTATTGCAGATTTGATTTCTTCCATTGTAAAATTAGAGTCCAAGTCTACCCTAGCGGATTCATCCAGAACAGGTACATTTAAAGAGTTTAGGAAGTCATCAGCATCAGAACTGGAAGCACCAGTCTTGGAAGTGTATAAATTACTGTAATAATTGAAAAAGGCGTCATTTATGAGTTTAGGGTCAGTTAATATTTGGCCAGAGGGGGAAGAGATTTTATGAATAGCTCTTTCTGCCACTGTGCTTTTTATTTGTCTGGAGAGCAATCTATCAGGTTTGTCTCCTAGTTCAAAATGTTTTGCTTAAGTTTGCAAATGTAATTACCAACTTGTTCCCCAAGCATGTGATTGTATTCAGATTTTATCTTCAAGATAGCACTTAGCATATTATCATCATTTGAATTCTGATAGCTGTCTTCCAAAACTGCCAATTTGGCCTGAAGAAATAATGTTACCCCTTAATACTACTTTAAATGACTCCCACAAAACTGAGTCAGATACTTCTCCGTTGTTATTAAAAAGAAGAAAATCTGAGATTTTGGCTGAAACATAGTCCTGAAATGATTGATCAGAATTGATGGGGGGTATATATTTCCAATTAAATGACGGAGCATAAAGATTAAAGTGGATCTGTATTAAGAGAGGGGCGTGATCTGAGATTAAGATGCTGTGATAACTTGAGCTGACTGTACGTGAAATTAATTTTGATTCAATTAAAAAGTGGTCAATTCTAGTAAAGCTACCATGGGGGGGGGGGTGAAGAGTATTTACGATCAGAAGGATGCTGAAGCCTCCAGATATCAACTAAATCTAATGACTTAATGAGATTGTTTAACACCGGCACTGATTTCAAAGAGGGAGCAACTTTATTGGAGGACCTATCTAACAATGGGTCGAGATAACAATTGAAGTCGCCGCCTAAAATGATGTCCCTATTATTGCATTGTGCAGCAATGTCAAATATTTTGCAGAAAAAATCGGGGCAGTCACAGTTCGGGGCATAAATATTTAAAAGAGCAACAGGGATGGAATTGATTTCACCAGTGACAAGGACATATCTCCCCCTGGATCTGCAGACATGGAGTTAAAGATAAATGGAATGGACTTACGGATAAGGATTGCAACCCCTCTAGCCTTGGAAGAAAAATTTGACTGGTAAACCTGTGATACCCATGAGGATCTCAAACGTCTCTGCTCAGTTGGCTGAATATGAGTCTCCTGAAGAAAGACAATATCAGATGAAAGTGATTTTAAATGTGAAAACACCTTTGCTCTTTTCAGGGCTTTACCAAGACCTCTACAGTTCCAGGAGACAAAATTAATAGGACTCATGCCCGGCTTAGGAGTATTATCCTGCATTTATCATAACATAAAAACAGCAGCTGACAAAGTAAACACAACAGGACACAGAAAACACAACAACAAAACAAACCCAGAACTCACCCCTGCCGCAACTAGAACTAAGCGGCATATCCCTCTATCCAAAGTGGAGGCTGCCGGATAACAGAAAGGAAACCCTGAGTAACAACCTAAACCCAGCGAGCCGTGTTTACCTCCAAATAAAAAAATCACACACACAAAAAATATATATAAAAATAAACACTATATACAATAAATGTTAATATGCACCAAAACTTAACTGAACTTGCAGACTAATATTAGCATAGAATGCTTAATAAAACACACACAAAAAATAAAAAAATAACCACTATGTACAATAAATGTTAACCAAAACTTAACTGAACTTGCAGACTAATATTAGCATAAAATGTTTAATAAAACACACACAAAGAATTAAAAAAAATAAACACTATGTACAATAAATGGACTAAGCCCCTCCATTTGTAACTGGGTACTAGACTTCTTAACAAACAGACCACAGTCCGTGAAGATCCACAACTTCTCCTCCTCCACCATAACCCTCAGCACTGGCTCTCCCCAAGGATGTGTGCTGAGCCCTCTTCTGTTCACTCTGCTCACATATGATTGTACAGCCACACATCCAGGCTGTCATATTGTTAAGTTTGCAGATGATACAGCGGTGGTGGGATGCATCACAAACAATGATGAGTCCAGCTACAGACAGGAGGTGGAACACCTGGAGAGCTGGTGCAAAGAGAATAATCTTCACATGAATGTGAAGAAGACAAAGGAGATGATTGTGGACTTCAGAAGGAACAAACACACCCATGCCCCACTGAACATAGGTGGATCTGCGGTGGAGGTGGTCTCCAGCTACAAATACTTGGGTGTACACTTGAATGATAACCTCAGCTGGAGCAACAACACCACCAGCCTGATCAAGAAAGGTCATCAGAGACTCTACTTCCTCAGACGGCTGAGACGAGCTGGTCTGAGCAGCCCAGTCCTCACCTCCTTCTACAGGTGTGCAGTGGAGAGCATCCTGTGCTCCAGCATCAACGTGTGGCATGGAGGCTGCACAGTTGAAGAGAGGAAAGCTCTACAGAGAGTGGTGAAGGCTGCACAGAAGTCTGTTGGAGTCAGTCTCCCCACCATCACAGACATTTACACCTCCAGATGCAGGAAAAGAGCCACCTGCATCATGAAAGACCTCACTCACCCAGCACACTCACTCTTTGCCCCACTCCCCTCAGGACGGAGGTTGAGGAGCATCAAATGTAGAACCACTAGACTGAGGAACAGCTTCTACCCTGAGGCTGTTAGACTCATGAATAAATAAATAATAAGAATAAACACTGCAAAATATCACATCATGCTGATGCTGATCTGTTTTCTTGTTGCTGTGTTCATCTGTGACCATCTGCTCATACAGACTCATGTTCGTGCTGCTGTTTATAATGATGTTTTTCCACTACATTAGGGCTTAGTGTATTACTAGTTGATGTTTCTCTTAGTTAATTCTAGATGTTATTACTGTTTTTCTCTTGCATTTGTTGTTGGATGTAACTAGGACCCCGTGTACATAATCTCGTTTTCATCACATGTACCACATGCGGTGCAAATGACAATAAAGACTCTCTGACTCTGACTAAATGTTATTAATATGCACCAAAACTTTGCTGAACTTGCAGACTAACATTAGCATGAAATGCTTGATAAAGTCACTCGGTATGAGTCAGTGAATTGACAAACTGTTCTGCATCAGTTGGTGAAGTGAATGTTTTCACAGTGTTGTTTAAAGATACTTGCAGCTTGGCAGGAAAACGCAGGGAACACTTGGCACCAGCCTCCACCAGCTTTTTCCTCACAGTGTTGAATGCCTGGCGTTGCGCTGAAACCTCCGCCGTGTAGTCTGGGAATATGAAAACTTTCTGACCGTGGTACAGCAGCGGGGACTTCTGTCGACTCAGCCGCAGAATATTCATCACGTCGCGGACGTTGTGCAATCTGGCGATGATGATCCGAGGTCGATCATTGGGCAATGGCTTTGGTCTCAGGGCCCAATGTGCCCTATCTATTTTTACGGGCTTGGGGAAGTTGTCCTGTCCCAGCAGCTCCGAGATGAAGTTTGACACAAACTCTACAGGACGGTCACCCTTTTCCCCTTCCTTAATGCCAACAATCCGAATGTTCTGTCTGCGCGAGCGGCCCTCCAAATCGTTCACCTTTGTTTTGAGTAGGCCGTTAGCTGCCACTAGCTCGCTACATGTAGCCTCCAATGCTGAAACACGAGCATCGGTAGAGGACAGAGCCGTGTCTATGTCGTCTAAACTGTGCTGGACCTCACTGTGCTCTGTCTGCAGGGTGGTTATACGAGCCTCAATGGAGTCCAGACGCCCTTCCAGTGATTTATTGAGAGAATCCATGAGGTTGTAGACTTTAGCAAGCTCATCTTTGTGGCTATTGACGGCGGCTAAGATAGCATCGTTGCTAGCCGCCTGAGCGGTCGACTTCAGGGCTTTGTCTTTCCTTGGCATAACTTGGCCAAAACTGAGATATACTGACGAAGTGGTGCCTACTAGTTCTCCAACGCGAAAAATGTCAACTTTGGTGCTGTTATTAAATGTTGAATGGAGGTAGTGACACAGAGCTCTACAAAACACGTCTACTCCATTACTGCACGCTAGCACCCCCTCTTTCCAGAATTTTTTAGGGTCGTTTAGATTTTTGGAGGTCTGAGATAAGGAATAGTTACGTTTTGCTGCTTTGATGGCAGTTGTACATTTATTCCTTAGCTGCCGAAAATTCAACCAATCAGTGTCTGAGCCTGATTTCCTCGCTGCAGCCCAAAGATGGTCTCTCCTGTGCAGGAGTTCTGCTAGTTCAGGAGTAAACCAGGGGTCGTCATGTCCCTTTATCCTGAACTGGCGGAAAGGAACGTGTTTGTTCACAAAATAAATTAAACTATTATTAAAATAGTTCCAGGCAGTGTTCACGTCGTTGGTTAATAGAATACGTTGCCAGTCAAAGTGGGATAGATCCCAGAGGAAAGACTGTTCACAAAAACGCTTAGAAGGTGGAAGTTTAATATCTTTGAGAGCTGCAATTACACAATGATCATTCAAAATAATAATAATAATGTGTTGGTCTGTCATCTGCGTATGTTTCCCATACACAGACGAAATTCGTCTCTGCATTTAACCCAACCACCCCAGGTGGTGCAGTGAGCAGCCAGAGGGCGCTCGGGGAGCTGGAGAATTAGGTGTGCACTCATAGACACCCCAAGGTGTGTAGTGGCCGGGACGCGAACCCGCGTCCTTCGGGTCCCAAGTCAAACGCCCTAACCACTACACCATCTTGGCTCCAAATGTCAGCGAATACACCTGTACCAGGGAATTTGTGAGGGGCATTTGTTAGAAACAGGTCTAAAATGGAAGATTTTTTTAAGACAGTTTTTGTTTGGTCTAGTGGGAGAGTCAATAAGTTGGGTTAGATTGAGTGATAGGTAACATTCCTTGAATTTATCACAGAGGGGGGTCGACTTCTCCTAGTCAATGTTGAAATCTCCTGCCAAAAAAATCTCTTTGAATTTTAAATTTCTTAGGAATTCTGTCAGAGAGGACAGAGCCTCAGGTGTTGTGGATGGGGGGATGATATCATCCCACTACAGATAAGATCTGGCCTCCATTCAAAGTGATGTTTACAGCTAAGGCCTCAAACTGGTTTGGGATTGTTTTTGCAGACACAGTACTGGAAGCCAAAGAATCTCTGATGTAAATAGCGACTCCATCCCCCACCCCCTTTTTTTGACAGTCACAGTAATAGATATTAAATCCATTGATTACCAGATCATCATTCAGAACCGATTTATTGAGCCAAGTTTCAGAGATGAAGATCACATCTGCCCCTGAAGAACTGACCAGAATTTTCAAGGCATCAAGTTTTTTAGAAGGCTATGAGCGTTTACATGGAGGAAATGAAAACCTGACTTGTTTTTAAAGTCATCTGGTGTACTGTAGTTAGTGGGGGGTCCAGGGTTGGGTTGAATCCCTGAGAGCAGTAACAACATTATTATCAGGCATTTTCTTGAATTCTTTGTCACTGATGTGTAATTACAGGAGTTACCATATTTTCCGGTGTATAGGTTGCACCTTTTTATGTTTTTTTTCAAGGCATGCGACCTATACACCAGTGCGACCTATATATGGCTTGTTATCACTTTCGGCAAAACAAATGTTAAAATCCAGCTCATTTCACAATTATTGGAGCCAAGATGGTGTAGTGGCAAGGCTTTTGACTTGGGACCCGAAGGACGCGGGTTCGCGCCCCGGCCACTACCCACCTTGGGGTGTCTATGAGTGCACACCTATTTCTCCAACTCCCCGGGCGCTTTCAGGCTGCTCACTGCACCACCTGGTAGGTGGTTGGGTTAAATGCAGAGACGAATTTCGTCTGTGTATGGGAACATACGCAGATGACAGGAAAAGACATTATATTATTAATTTATTAAGGAAAAGTTCAGCTCAGACATATTTGCTGTAATTTTTTATCAAACAAATAATTGTTTTTAAGTGTTAATCTTCTTAAAAGCCTTGCTGTGCGTTCCTGTGGCAGACATTGGCAGCAGAGCTAAACGTAGGTGCGACCTATACACCGGTGCGACCTATCTAGGGATTTTTCCAATCTATTGGTGATAATTGGACAATGCGATCTATACACAGGTGCGACTTATACACCAGAAAATACTGTAATAGTGTGACAAATTAGCCCCCATAATTGAACCATGAGAAACATTAATGAAGACGTGATCATTCAGAACCCAAAAAACAATGAAAGTTGCAGTGATGGGCAGACCCAGATGTGTTAGTAAGATTCAGCGATTCCAGATAGTCTGAGATCTGAAAATAATGACAATAATATGAAAGGCGCAGAAAAGTCTCAGACTATAAAGCATCACAAATTAGATGGGCAAACAAATCAGATGAGGTGGCTGTTGTGAAATAAAAATTTTTTTGTCTTCATGTTTCATTTGCTCCTAATTTGCTACAAGTTGATGCAAGCAGTAGCGTATCTTATTTGGCAAGTGTTTGTGCAAAACAACTACAGGGACTTTCCACTCAACCTTGAGGGGTAAGAAGAACATCCTTGTGTTTCCGGTCTGGCAAGTGTTTGTATGAGCAGGGACTTTCCACTCAACTTTGAGGGGTAAGAAAAACATTCTTGTGGCATGAGTTTAGGTATCAGTCGAGGATAGAAAAACATTCCTGTAGCATGAGCTTAGGGATGGGCAACAGAGGAGAATATAAGAAGCAGACTTCCTCCTCCAGAGAACAACGCAGGAACAAGCTACGAGGGAGAAACTCTCAGGTTGTATGTCTCCTTGAATGCGCATTCAAATGTCTCTTTCTTCCTTCCCCTCTCTCCCCACTCTTTATCCCTGGTTTTCTTTTAAACAAATATAATGGTTGTTGAAGAAATAGAACAAATGTATTCTGTGACCCTTTTTTAAAACTTATGATTAATTAAACTGGTTTTTGGAACTTTAAATTGTGTGCGTTTGTCGTATTTTAAGTGTATCTCTCCTTTTTGATCCAAAGTGAACCAAACAACGAATTCTGGGGCGAATAAGAATATTAAGCCAACAATTGGAGGTCCTACCGAGATGGTTGCACGCGGACAGGAAGGGGGAGTCCAGAACACTGATCAGTGACCGGTCACCTCAACAAAAAAAGGTAGGCAGATTCCTGTTTAAACAAAATCTGTGATTGGGAATTTTTATAGGCAAATTTATTCAGTGTGTTGGACTCCAGTCAAAGTAAAATAATAATACCCAAGTCCCAGGTAAAACACGCAGTGGTCGAGCCTCCCAGAGAGCCGACGGGCTTCTGGAACAGAGGGGTCGGGGTTCTAGGATAAATAAATAATTTATTCGCCGCTGACCCTGTAACTCTGAGACCAAGTTAACTGTAAACTTGCTAAAGTGGTGACTAGCTTAAAAACAGTGACAATTTAGACTTACTTATAATTCGAGATTAAATAAGTAAGGGCGGGACTAGGGTGAGAGTTTTGAAATGAACGCGCTGACTTTCGCTGAAAAATAAAAATAAAAATAAAAAATAATAATCCGACAGAGTTCCAAACCAACCAGTTAAATAAAATAAAATAAAAGTAGTCACAGAATACTAAATCTTTTTATGTTCTAAAATAGTGGGGTTCCTGGCAATGTGAGGAGTCAACACACGACCATACCAATCTTATTTTACACTCAAAAGGTTCTAAAATATATATATATATTTTTTTTTTTCCCATTGTTGAAGTTTTCTGGCGTCAGAGTCTCGCGTGAATGAAGTGCAAAAGTTGGCCTGTCCATTGTCTTTCATGTTTGATGTTTGTATTTTGTCAAAAACTGTAAGGCCAACTGCGTGAATGAGTTACAAGAAAAAGTTCCTGTGTGAGAATTCGCAGTAAAAGAATCCTGGTAATCTGGCTTGCCCCTGAGGAACGTTCAGATTGCTAAAGGACATTCCTTTTGGGGAATAACTGTGGTCTCACTGGTTGTTCCAGTATCAATAAAGATTAATAGGCTTGGTGTGTGTGTGACATGGAGGAGAGTTTCAGCAAAAAACTTGAGAAAACCTTGCATTTTAAAACATTGACCGAGCAGATTAAAATCATAAAAAATGCAATGTCTTTGTCAGTTCAAAAAAAACAAAAAAACAAAAAAAAAAACAAGAAAAACTACTTTTAAAAAAAGAAGGTTAAAAGAACAAAATAGCACTATAAATCTAATGTGGGAACAAATACTTAAAATCCGGAAAGAGAAAGACAGGTTGGAGAAGCAGAAACTGCAGCTGGTGAGTATGGTATATTTAATGTTTATGAGAAGCAATCTGAAATCTGAAACTAGCAGAAATAAGCCCAAAGAAGCATAATCCAAAATATCTGAAACAATCAGGAATTTAAAAAAAATCTGAAATGAGGAGATAATGTTTTATCAGTTATGTATAGAGCTCAAAATAATGCATTACCTTTAAATATCCAAATGCACTTTGTTAAAGGACAAAGTTGTTATAATCTTAAGGGGACAGAGTTGTTTGTAAAAGTACAATTAAAAAAAACAGAGGGAGGAAAATAATAACTACTGTATTTTTAGCCTGTATGACATATTTATGGATTGCTTTTTCTTCTTAAACTTGTCACAAGCTATCTGAGGATTATATATGAAACAAATATTGAGGCGATGAAGTTAGAACAAAGTTTATTTAGATACAGCAGGTAATAGAGTAATAAACGAATTCTCCACCTCCTCAAGAGTTGGTGCTGGGTTCCTGAAACACAAAATGAACATTACATTAAAACGGTTTACACTTCTCCATTTTAACAGGACTAGATCATTTTCTACAGCGTGAATGTGGGTGAAATGAAAAAATTAGAACTTCAGCTCAGCTCTGAACGGGGGTCTGGTTTTAACCAAGCTAGAAGGCATCAGGACTGGTAACAATTTTTTGAATAAACAAATAAAATATTTGCGGATAGTTCGAGATAAATTAATTAGGGCCGAATGAATCTTCACGGTTGGAAGGATTGATCAAAAAGGATTATGAC
>JBBPBX010074387.1:0-17591 GCA_038048925.1 Garcialebias charrua
GACTCGTCTTGTGTTAGCTTCCATTTTATTTCCGTGCATATTTTAGATTAGACCATTTCGTGAATTTATTAAGGAACGGTTAAGCTCAGGAACCCTTGTGCTATAGTGTCAGCTATAATTTTTAGCAAACAAATAATTGTTTTTACCGTGCTAATCTTCTTAAAAGCCTTGCTGTGCACTTCTGTGGCAGACATTTGCAACAGAGCTAAACACTCGTCCACATTTCTGGGTTGTCTCAGTGGTGACGCGTCTCGTCAGCGGTGACGTAGGTGCGACCTATATTTAAGTGCGACCTGTTTATGGATTTTTCTAAATTTTTGGCAATAATTGGACAAAATGACATATTCCGGTGCGACCTATAGTCCGGAAAATACGGTAAAGCTACGTGTGTATAGTGTTAGATGAACCTTTGTGTGAAGAGGATGAAGAGGACAACTCTGAGTCCTCATCGCAGCTAAACTCATCATCTCTTAATGCACTCCACTGAGGAGGAAGGAGAACAGATGAAAAGTTAAAAAGAAGCTATTGAGGTGAGGTTTGACAGGAATTATCCTCAAATCAGTTTTGATTGATATCCTGATTCACGTTCAATAATCCATGTAGAAAAAAATGTTACAAAGTTAAGTCAGGTACTCTGGATGGATCCAAAAAACAAAAACAAAAAAAAAGTTTTCTTTTTTTTTCGAGCACTGTCCTTTAATTAAATTACTGTTTCCTTTTATACATACCAATAGGAACCTGTGGGTACAGAGAAGTCATACATATGGTCTGTTTAAACAAACAAAAAAAACCATCAAAATAACCCCTTTCACTCCAGTCCGGGTCACTGCCCTATGTCTGCACACTTCATCCCTGACATGAAAAGAGAGCACATTTTAACAGAAAATAATTCACCTGAAATACTTGTATTTTGAAATGCATCAAGAAAGGGGCTTATGTTTTTTAAAGTTTCCAGTAGAGCGCTGAAGAGAACCTTATTTTTTTCCAGTTTCATGCACGACATAACTGACATAACATGACATAACCAACATAACACGACATAACCAACATAACATGACATGACACAACATAACCTGACATAACTGACATAACATGACATAACACAACATAACCGACATAACATGAGATAACTGACGTAACATGACATAACTGACATAACTGGCATAACCAACATTACACGACATAACCAACATAACATGACATAACACAACATAACCGACATAACATGACATAACCAACATAACCAACATAACATGACATAACATGACATAACCAACATTACACGACATAACCAACACAACATGACATAACACAACATAACCGACATAACATGACATAACCAACATAACCGACATAACATGACATAACACGACATAACCAACATAACACAACATAACCGACATAACATGACATAACACAACATAACCGACATAACATGACATAACACAACATAACCAACATAACACGACATAACTGACGTAACTGACATAACCGACATTACACAACATAACTGACAAAACATGACATAACATGACATAACTGACATAACATGACATAACTGACATAACCGACTTTACACGACATAACCGACATAAAATGACATAACATGACATAACACCACATAACCAACATAACACAACATAACACAACATAACACGACATAACACAACATAACACAACATAACACGACATAATACGACATAACACAACATAATACGACATAACCGACATTACACAACATAACCAACAAAACATGACATAACATGACATAAACAACATAACACGACATAACTGACATAACTGACATAACCAACTTTAAACGACATAACCAACATAAAATGACATAACATGACATAACACCACATAACACCACATAACCAACATAACACGACATAACTGACATAACACAACATAACACGACATAACACAACGTAACACAACATAACACGGCATAATACGACATGACCGACATAACACGACATAACACAACGTAACACGGGATGACCGACATAACACGACCTAACCAACATAACACAACATAACTGACATAACTGACATAACCGACATTACACAACATAACCGACATAACACGACATAACCGACATAACCGACATAACACGACATAACACAACATATAACCACTGTTTGTGAGTTGGAGGAGCAGCACCCCTCCATCTTGTTAGAATTGCGCGCCTTGCTAACAAGTGATAACTGTGATCTGGTGGGTCAGGCTACACTACACTTCTCACAGTCTACACTTTAATTGCTGTCGTTGCATACTGACTGGAAAGAAGGAGGGAAGTTGAGAGCTTTGCTAAAGAGGTTGAATCAATAAGAGTAGAATATATACCATCTGGATAAAATTATTCATCAGAAAACTTTCCGGACAGGCTGATTTTAACTGAGCTGAAGTTTTGCTTTAGGTTCAAGTAAATATAAAAATTGAACAGCCTCAAACTAAAAAAGTTAAGTCTGGTCCTCTGGACGGGTAAAAAAAAATATATTTTTTTAATGCAGAAACGTTTCGTCTTTCATTCGAAAGACTTCTTCAGTCTGAGGAGCTGTATTCAGCCCGGCCTTATAAATAGCACCTTCTCATAGTGGATCAACCAGTTTGATGTTGACATTCAAAACCAGCTGCTCACATGTTAAGGAGCCTACCAATGGATCGTTAATGCCCTGATGACTGATTGCTATTCTCAAAGGCTGAGTGATACTAGCAATAACAGCATTGTAAGAGGGGGACAGTTGAACACAGAGGCCTCCATCTCTGTTTAATGATGGATGGTTTCTTTTCACAAATATGGCCTCCTTTACTCCTCTCTCAAACCATCGTTCCTCAAGGATGTGAACATCTTCATCCCTGAAAGAGTGACCGCTGACCTGGAGATGAGTGTAGACCACAGAGTCCTGACCTGATGATGTTGATCTTCTGTGCTGGACCATCCTTTTGGCCAGTGGCTGTTTAGTTTCCCCGATAGACTGATCACAGCCCTCCTGACACTGAACAGCATACACAATATTACTCTGTTTGTGCCGGGGGACTGGATCTTTGGGATGAACCAGTCTTTGCCGAAATGTATTTTGGGGTTTAAAAGCCACTGGGACGTTGTGTTTAGAAATAAACGTCTCAGTTTCTCTGAAACTCCCGCAACATACGGAACAACCACTGGTCTGGGTTCCTCCTTTTCACCTGATGGCTGGCTGGAGTCCTGTTTGGGTTTCTTCTCTGCTTTCAGGAAGGCCCAGTTAGGATATCCACATTGCTCTAGAGCCTGTCTTGTGTGGCATTTCTCCTTCTGCCTGGCTCCTGAGTTAAGCCCCCGTATAGCTCTGCGTACGTCCATACGCAGCTGTACGCACGTACTACGCAGAGGTACAAGCGTATCCCCGCAGGGCATACGCGCAAAGTTCAAATTTTACGACCGCGTACGCAAACGCGTTGTCGCACAATAAACTGCCCGACGCTGGACTGTTTTGTATGTGACACAAATGTATTAAATTCCCCTTCTTCATCCCTGATCTGGCCTTTTATTTTGTTTTGTTTTTGCCAAATGGCAAGTGTTCACTTCCTCCTCCGTTGACTCCATGACTGAAATGATGAGAAATGAACGCATTTGTCACGAGCGAATTAAACTCTGGTCCAGCGTGGCTGCGGGAGGTTCTGGAGATTTCCTGGTGTGCTGGTCTGATGTGTGGGCTGCAGGACCAGCGCTCCCTGTTTTTATTTTTATTTTTTAGAACTTTTTATTAACATATAAACACAGAACACCACTGCGGCTGGAGCTGCCAGCTCTCGTCTTTTTTCCCCCCCGACCCGTCAATCTGTGCAGTAGGCGTGTCAGCAAATGACCAATGAGCGACCTCAATTTGTCCCATGTGTAAACGCTCTGTGCTGCAGCTGCTCAAATGACGTCAAGAATTTGGTTCGAAAACGCGAGAATGTACGTGAGAACGTATGCTGGGGTGTGGGGCTGAACTGTCTGCATACAGCACGCGCGTACGGACATGCGTACGGACGTACGCAGAGCTATACTGGAGCCTTGGGGACGCTGTCTGCTCTGTGGTACAGTGTCCTGATGACTCCTAACTTGTGCTCCAGAGGGTGATGAGAGTCAAACTGTAGATACTGGTCTGTGTGGGTGGGTTTGCGGTACACCTCAGTTTGCAAATATCCTCTATCAGAAACTGAGACCTCACAGTCCAAGAAAGCCAACCTGCCATAATTCTTCTTGTGTGAACTTGATATATTTATCCACAGAGTTGATGTGATCAGTGAAATGCTGGACTTACTGAGATTTAGTTTTAACACAGGTGTCATCATCATACCTGAACCAATGACTTGGTGGTTTCTCTGAAAAGGACGTCTACCTCCTCCATGTACAGGTTGGCAGCAATAGGAGAAACTAGACCAACTCGTCCAGAGTACCAGACTTAACATTTTTAGATTTTTCCACCTGGATAATTGAGCATGCAACAGGATAGCCTCAAACTTGTTAGCGTGTCAGTTCTGACCACATTGACAAGCTAACAGCTAGAGGCCAACATGGATTAAAATAAATCCCACACTAAATAATTCCCAGCAATTCCTGTCTATACTATTTTACAAAAATGATCATTACTGTTACCTTACATGGTTGTTTTCATAGAAACCTGGTGGTGTTCATAAGTACAATGAGTAGCAACTGCAGCTAGCTGTAGCACTTCCTAAAAGCTAGGTTTTAATTCCTGCAGGAATTTCACAATATTTCTGTTAGAATATGTAACATTTGAAGATTTTGTGCTCAAGTTTGTTTGCTTTTCCTGATTTGAATTTTCTGTAAAAAAAATAAAAAAATAAAAATAAAAAAATTCAGTTTTATGAATGTTTTGGCTGTCTTGTTTTTGCCATATTTTCAGTTTTATCAGTCTTTTGTTATCAGTTTAGTCAGGAATTTAGGTTTTTGTACTTTTATGTTCCCTTGTCTTGATCCTGCTCAGACTACTAACTGATAATTTCAATTAAATTCAATTCAAAATACTTTATTAATCCCAAAGGGAAATTGTTGTTGGAAATCTAAAAAAGCTAAGTCTGGTTCTCTGGACATTCAAAATGAAAGAAAATTTTTTTTTATTTTTTTTTTTTGAATGTCCAGAGGACCAGACTTAGCTTTTTTTTTATTTTTCTACCTGGATTATTGAGCATGCATCAGGGTTGTTGGAAATGTTGCTCATCATCCTGGCTTCATGAAGAGTTGTTATACTGATGGCCATGGGCAGGAAGGATCTTCCACTGCGGATCTGAAGAAACTGGCTGCAGACGCCGACCCGTCCACCTGGACCCAGTGGGCCTTTTGGTCCTCCTGGACAGCAGGACCACCTAAATGTTGGGCAGAACTCCTCCCTGAGTGATGGCCACTCCTCTCAGCAGCTTGTTGAGCTCCTCATCATTGCAGACAGCCAGCTGCAGGTGTCAGGGGATGATTCTGGTCTTCTTGTTGACATGAGCCAATTTTCTGCCAGTTCCAAGGATCTCAGCAGTCCGTCACACAAGCACCTCCGCCAGGTAGACGGAGATGCATACACAGAGCTTCCTTTACAACTCATTTGGAATTTGGGGCTGTATCTAAGGTAATATTTGAGCTTTGAGATGTTAATCAGCTGCTTCCCATTGTAAAAACCACCTGGTTGTCATGGTTATGCATCATAACAAATGTCCAAAAGTAAAAAGTTTAATTAAACATTCTTCCAGCTGCACAGTATCCAATACCAGAGGAAGTAATCATCCAAAAAAATTAAAAATAAAATTAAAAAAGCCATTTACATCCAGAAAAAAGAGAAAATAAAGTTTTCAAAAGCAATATCCCAGAATGAAAGTAACAACTACTCCAACATGCAGCCACCTTGAGCTGCACAATTCTTGAACTTGTTGAAATTGTCCATCATGCCAAATTAAATTATTATGAAAGTGATTATAGTTAACATCTCAGTGATTATGATTCATGTCAATCATCTGAAATGGTCAATTGTCAAATTTAAAACCTTTTAAAAGGCCATCTACAATGTTTAAGATCTTCATAACGTTTTCACAGAACTCACTTGAAAACATCTCAAATGTCTGTTTAAAGCTCGTCAGATCAGATTTACACTGAAACACTTGTAACATCAGACATGATCTTGTCCAGTTTGGGCCTTTTTTACTGGCCTAATAAAACCCTCTATATCATACACATCCTCCTGAGAGGCTTTAGCAGATAGATTTGACCTTGAATTTCCTCATACCACATCCATCTGTCACTGAGCAAAGCACTGAGCCCTCAGATTGAGGTGTTCCTCATGTTTAAGCCTCTTTGGATGAAAAAAAAAATTATAACTGCAATTTGCTGTCCATTTGAGATGTTTAGCTTATGCAACACTTGAGGCAAACTCAGCTTTCACCCTCTCCGAGCAGCCACTTCCCATCCTCAGAAGTCTTATCTGAGCGGGATGCTCTATTGGAGAGCTGACTGGGGAGAAGATGGAAGAGGACATAGAGGAGGAGCGCAGGAGGTGCATCCTGAATTCAGCATTGAGGAAGTAATAGAGAAGAGGATTGAGGCAGCAGCTCAGGCTCGCCAAGCACAGAGACACTGGATGAAACTGTTTCACAGCCAGCCTGGTGGCGCAGTTGGTCACAAGGTCCTGTGATACCATCACGTACAATAGGAAGTTGATGTGGTATGGGGAGAAGCAGAACAGAAAGAGAGCAGAGCAGCTCAGCACCATCCGCAGAGCTCTCCTCTTCTCGTCGCTCGCATGCCTTTCATGGTTTTTATTTGTATGACTGTTAGAGGTGATCGACTGGAGTCTGCTTCGTGTTGCAGGGCTGAGCGAGGCCGACTTCTGCTGATCCTGGTTCTGCTTTCGGTTGAGGGACCAGGCGATGCGGATCGAGCAGTAACCGACACTTAGGAGAGGAATCACGAAACCAAAGAGCTCGTTGCAAGTCAACATTATGATTGCCATATGGGTGGACACTCGACGCAGCGGCAGGTCTTTAAAACAGCTTCTGTTGTGGGCAGTCAGGCCCGATTTGTTGAGATCTGTTCCCAGTTGTTGCTTGGTGAAGGACAAAGGTGGCTGGGTAAATGAGACGGTGATATTTGGTGCACTGGTGCTGGTGGTGCTGTTCCGCATCAGAATAAAGGGCGAGCAAGCCACGCCAACCACCACCCACACGGTTATGCTGATGAGCACATCATAACGACGCCTCCAGCGACGAGCAGAGAATGGGTTGAGCAGGAAGGCGTACCTCTGGACACTGATACACACCTGAAAATGTAATGACAGGTGGTAAAACTGTCCACAATATGTAGCAGACACAAAAGAAAGGCTTCCTGTTTATCCCAAAGTATTTTTACATAACAATAATCAGAACAAGCGCTCAATACAAAAACAACTGGACTTTATTTGTTACAGAAAACGTTTCACCCTCTATCCAAAGGGCTTTTTCAATTCAAAGGAGCAGCCTGTGTGACAGTGACATTTTATACAGGCTGACATGCCAAGCACCAACCTATGTTAAGGTGTGATGTGTTGATTCATCAATTTACATAAGATGGGTATGTTATCTCAGGTATGTGTGGGCGTTATCTCAGCTTCCAATTTACATAGGTTGGTGCGTGGCATGTCAGCCTGTTTATAACTTCCCTATTACACAGGCTGCTCCTTTGAATTGAAAAAGCCCTTTGGATAGAGGGTGAAATATTTTCTGTAACAAATAAAGTCTGGTTGTTTTTGTATTGAGTGCTTGTTCTGATTTTATCATGTCCTGGATGACTGAGAATCTTCACCAGCATATAACAATAATCAGCACATACATTTAATTTAAATTCAAAACCAACTCCATGGTGACCACTAAAATTTCACATGTTCGACTCAAACTTTTATTAAAAATTGTCCGAACTATTTCACTCAAATGACTTTCTTACCAGGAACGCTATAGCGGCGTACATGTTTAAGTATTTCAGGTAGAAACAGATCATGCAGACGGTGTTTCCAAAAGGCCAGGAGTGTGTGAAGGCATAATAGATCCTGAGGGGCAGAGAGAGGATGTGGACCAGATCTGCCGTGGCCAGATTGACCATGAAGATCACATTCTTGGTCTTCTTCCTATGGAGCAACACCGAGAACAGTTAGTGCTACAACCTACAGTATATTTGAACATGTGTCTGGCCGTGCAGCTGTGTACCAGAGGTGTCTGCAGAGAACCCAGAGAGCAGTGGTGTTGAGCAGTAACCCAGGGATTAAGAGCAGCAGGTAGAACACCGTGTAAATCTGTTCCATGGTTTCATTAAAGTCCTTTAAGTTGTCGTCACATGGCACGGTGGAGTTCAACGGGACACCCCCTGTAGATCTGGTTGTATTCAGAAGCATGTTTGCTCTCATACAGTCACCGACTGCACTTGCTGTTTTCACTCGCTCACGTTTCTTTCAGACATTTTTTTCACCTGAAAAGGGGAAAAAAAGCACTCGTAGTAAAAAAAATGATGAAACAGTTTATATCTAGCAGAGCTCTTTAAAGTTCCCATTCCATAAATACTTAACCACAATTTTATGAGAATCCATTCTTCACTTTCTGTGATGGGTTTTGATTTGTTACTTCACCCACTTTAGAAAACTGCCACCCAAAAAAGTATAACAATGGGCAGCTTGATCAAGAATGTTGCTGACTTCTTCTAGTGCATCCTCTAACACAGCAATGGAATTTTGGCATTATGAGTATGAAAATGTATCCCTCTTTGGAGTTTCATAATTTAAGGATACTTCCCAAGTAACAGAAGAACGTTCTGAGAACGTTATTTTTAGGTTACGGGAACGTTACCTCCTAACGTTCCGTGAACGTTAGGGTGTGCAGTTTTCTCGTGGTTCTCAGAACGTTAGGTGTGAACGTTATGCTAGAACTTTCTTAGAACATTCCATAAATTTTATTATTATTATTATTATTATTATTATTATTATTATATGGATTCATACATTTAGTGCAAATTATGAACAATCAAAATAGATTCAAAGTTATTTATTCATCTACTGAACAATTTTTTTAACCTCCCAGAGAGAACAATTGCCAACAAACAAAAGTACACTTGTGTTATAACATATCACTGGTCATGATACAGGATACCAGACTATGAAAGTTAACAAGCAAAATTCAAGCATAAAATAGTAAAAGTGTAACACTGTCCTGAGTTTTTTCATAATAGTATAAAAGTATGAAAATTTACACCAACACTGAAACACCAAACACCCCTAAAACACCAAACACCCAATGAACATAAGCATAAAATGAAATAATAAAAGTGTAATACTGTCCTGAGTTTTTGCATAGTAGTATAAAAAGTATATCTATAAAATAAACTGAAGGTTCTAGCATTGACATTTGCAAAGAGTGGCACAGCAGCATATAAGTTAATGTACACAGTATATGTATGAGGTAGTTGATGTTGGTATATAGGCAAAGTGGCATATGCAGTAAGGCACATAAGGCACATTTGGCATCCTTAGATAAGGCTAGTCAGAGAATGCTGTATATGTATCAGCAGTAGTGTAGATAAAAGTAGTGTAAATGTAAACAGTAGTAATAAATGTAAAGCAGTAGTAATAAATGTAAACCGTATTAATAAATGTAAACAGTGAATGTAAACAGTAGTATGACTATAGGCAGTAATGTAATACAAACATTAGTGCAAATATGAGAAGTAGTGCAAACTGAATGAGCACATGACCGAGAGTTTAGTGAATAACCCGTTTGATGACACAGAGTCCAGTGTTAAAAACTTTGTGTTGTGTGGTAATGTGTGAGAAAGTTTTTTGTGTTAAGGCAGTTCAAATGGGAGGGGAGGCAGAGCAGGCAGAGTGTTTAGCATTCTGACTGCCTGATGAACAGAGCTGTCTCTCAGTCTACTGGTACGAGCCTGGAGACTCCTCAGTCTCCTCCCGTATAGTGCAACAAACTTGAGTTTTGGCAGGGGATGTCTTTTGTGAGGAGACTGGGGCAGGGTCAACACTTGCTGGGGCAGCAACTGGGGTGCAGCAGATAACATCTTCATGGCTTGTGACCACCAGGGATAAGTCATCCATAGCGGGAGGATCAGTAGGCACGTTGTCGGTCTTTCCCTCAACTTGATCACACTAAAAGGAGGGAAACAGTACAAAAGGTTATAATCCCATGCATGGGTTAAAATAAAAATAAATAAATAATACACAAAACTACCCCCCAGAAAATAACTTTTTGTCAGTTTTGTCAACTTGTTGAAATGTTAAGAAAAACTGATAATGATGCATCCATCATTAGTGTATTATCAGTTTTTCAGATTGACAGATTTAATTATTGACCTTTATTTAACCAGACAAACTAATTATTAAAACCAATTTCTAACACTTAGAAATAAAAGTTAAATTGTTAATGCTGTGGATTGCGCCTTTAGATCCATAATTTATTTCATGAAGTTCACACAGCTGACTAGAATGAACTCAAAAAAATATTAATTTGAGTATTCAATTGATATTTTATTTGCCTAAATAAATAGTTGAAAAATGAAATAGATAATAAATATTTAATTCACACCTGTTCAGCACCTTCATCACTCATCGGACAGAACTATGCAAGCATTACTCTGAAACTAGTAAGTTACAGAAATTGGTCAATCAAACATTTAAATTATAACTCAGAAATTTCTGAATTCAGTTATAAATCAGATGTCATATATTATGTACCTCCAGGGTTTCCCCTACATGTAATTGATCGTGGCGCTCCGCCACGGCTAAATAAAAGCTGCCACATCTTCAGAACGAAGGTTTATTTTTATTTATTTTTAATTTTTAAATCAACGTAAAACAGGGGTTGACACAATCATTGTTTAGTTACTCCGAGACAACCCATTTTCATTTCAGACAACCAGATCCCGCCTCCCTTTTGTCCGGTGGACAACCAAGAAAAAAAGACAAGCTTAAAGTTTTCCTCCGCGGGTGTTCGTCATTGTAAAAATGAATGAGAGACGAAAAAAAATGTCAAAGCAGTCTAGAGATGTTCTTTCACCCAATAAAGAGAATCACAGTCAGTTTTACCCAATGAGAACAGAGCATTATATATATATATATATATTATGTTTCTAAAAGCAGCTCACAGCATTTCTCCTGTACCACCGTGTGTTCACGAGCACAACCAAACCGCAACACATCAGATGACTGGTTTTAAGTGAGGGCTGAGAGGCAGTTTGACAACAGCTGCTGCACCTCTCCACAAGCATCATGGCTCCGACCTGCCCGGGACTTCAGAGTCCACATGTCAACCCCTTCAGACGGTTACTTGTA
Source organism: Garcialebias charrua (assembly GCA_038048925.1). Classification (NCBI taxonomy): domain Eukaryota; kingdom Metazoa; phylum Chordata; class Actinopteri; order Cyprinodontiformes; family Rivulidae; genus Garcialebias; species Garcialebias charrua. The sequence goes on from JBBPBX010074387.1 coordinate 11,332, forward strand.
TAATGAGCATCAAAAATCAGTAATTTGAGCAAAAAATCAGTTGTAATCACACGCGGGTGTGGTGGAGGTGCAAGCGGACCGCAGCTATTTAATTTAATTTAATCAAGATAAATAAATAGGGGTGCACGATAGTTATCAGAGAGTCAGAGAGTCTTTATTGTCATTTGCACCGCATGTGGTACATGTGATGAAAACGAGATTATGTACACGGGGTCCCAGTTACATCCAACAACAAATGCAAGAGAAAAACAGTAATAACATCTAGAATTAACTAAGAAAAACATCAACTAGTAATACACTAAGCCTAATATAGTGGAAATAAACAGCAGCACGAACATGAGTTTGTATGAGCAGATGGTCACAGATGAACACAGATGAACACAGCAACAAGAAAACAGATCAGCATCAGCACAATGTGATATTTTGCAGTGTTTATTTTTTTATTTTATTTTTATTTATTCATGAGTCTAACAGCCTCATGAATTATTTATTCATGAGTCTAACAGCCTCAGGGTAGAAGCTGTTCCTCAGTCTAGTGGTTCTACATTTGATGCTCCTCAACCTCCGTCCTGAGGGGAGTGGGGCAAAGAGTGAGTGTGCTGGGTGATCGGCCTGATAACAGGGAATTATGACGTCATACTTATCGACCCGATATCATAACAAACAGAACCGATAATATATGTACATGTTTTCCAGCACGGTGATGAGTATGCGTGTTTATTTTTATCCGTTTTGGTCAAGCTGCTTCCCGTCCGACACAACCCGAGCGACGTTCATGTTGCGTCAGAATAAACAACTTTCTCACTAGAAAAATAATTAGAATACTCGGTGATGAAAAACAACCAGTCATTTTAATAATTATTAATATTATTTTACCAATTAACCCTGTATGTTACAAACAAACTTTATAATTATAAACATCAGAACAACTACTCCCAATTTGAGAACATTGTAAAGTCCGTTACCTCCTGAATGCAGCACAGAGTCCGTCTGCTACAATGCTAACAACAACAAGCTAGCCTTCAAGAACTCGTCGGGACTTAAATCATTGTCGAGGATTTTGACAAATCCAATAAAATTGCCAGAGAGGACGCCAATCTCGGAAAAAATGACAAGCAGCCGTTCACCCTCGCTAAAATCCGAAGCTTTTATCTCCTATTAGCCACGGTTTACCGGCCGAGCTGCTGCCTCTTTGTGTGTCTTCCTGTAAGTATGATGCATGAAGTATGAAGTATGATTACCTGCCCGGTCAGGCAGGCATGGGGCACACATCCACTGCTCGACTATGAGTTTTACCTGCCCTGAGCAGTCGGGCAATAGGATTTGTCGAACCCTGCTTCTGAGATAATAGTGCAGAAGTGATAACCTGTCAATCAAAATGTGAATGCATTACGACTTCATCACTTACAGAAAGACGAGCAGCAGCTCGGCTGGTAAACATGGTTAATAAGGTGATAAAAGCTTCGGTTTTTAGCGAGGGTGAACGGCTGCTTGTCATCATTTCCATCGTTAAAGTGCTAGAGATCTGCATCCTCTCTGGCAATTTTATTGGATTTGTCAAAAGCCTCAGCAATGATTTGTCCCAACGAGTTAGCTTGTTGTTGTTAGCATTTTATCAGATGGACTCTGTGCTGCATTCATGAGGTAACGGATATTACACGTTCTCAAATTGGGAGTAGTTGTTCCGGTGTTTATAATTATAAAGCTTGTGTGTAACATACAGGGTTAATTGGTAAAATAATATTAATAATTATTGAAATGACTGGTTGTTTTTCATCACGGAGTATTCTAATTATTGTTCTAGTGAGAAAGTTGTTTATTCCGACGCAACTTGAACGTTGCTTGGGTCGCGTTGGACGGGAAGTGGCTTGACCAAAACGGATAAAAATAAACACACATTCTCATCGCCGCGCCGGCAAACATGTACATATATTATTGGTTCTGTTTGGTATGATATCGGGCCGATAAGTATGACGTCATAATTCCCTGATATTGGCCCGATAACTATCGTGCACCCCTATTTAGGACCATACTGTGACACAGCTTTTCTGGGATAAATGTAATTTATTAAATGATCAAATATGAAGAATAAATAATTACATGACCTGAAACCATCTAAATAATCTTTTTGAATAAAATAGTCTTTTAAAAAAGAAATCTGTCTAACAAATAAACATTTGTATGTTTTAAGTTATTTTGCTCTGTGCAAAAGACAGATATTTGCTGCTTGGATTGGAGAGTGTGGAAAGCTGGTTTAACCAAGGCTGAAGATGCAGAAGACCAAACTACAGGAGCTGGGGCCTCATGTATCAACGGTGCGTACGCACAAAAACCGTGCGTACGTCACTATCCACGCAAAACTCCGTATGTATCAAAACTGAACTGAACGTGGAAATGTCCGCACCGCCACGGCAGCTCCAGAGCTGGCGTACGCACGTTTCTGTGGTTTGTGTTCCTTTGGCGACACTTACAGGTGATTCTGGAAACTGTTCATGATGGGGAAATAATTATTATTTCCACCCAAACACACATGATTAACAATTATTACATCCACATGGACGCAATCAGAATATAACCTGCAAAAAATATAAAAAACAGAAAGACTGAATAGTTCTGCACAGCTTAAATTCTTGTTTTTTGTTCATTTTTAGCTGTTTTAGCAGTTGAAGAACGTGATGCATGATGGGACAAGACGACATTCCTCTGTTGCAGGGTATATTTAAATGAAAACAACGTTTTTCTTTTTTTTAATTCATTCCAGATTTAAAGAACACAAGAAAACTATTTTAAAAAACCCACAAGAAATCCTCTTTTGCCTTCATTTCATGTATTGTTTCATTTCATGTTGTTCATTCTAAATAGTTTTCTTGTGTTCTTTAAATCTGGAATGAATAAAAAAAAAACGTTGTACCATGCGGGATTCGAACTCATGAGGTTTGGGACGAAAGGCGAACACGCTACCCACTGACCTATCTAGGCATGTTAAAATAGCTGGGTCAACTTCTCATTTAAAAGTGGACGGTTTGTTGTGCGCTGAGCGTGCCAAACAAAACCTTTTTCTGTGCCTCTCTACGTCACTCAGAAGTGTCTCCAGTTCACAGTCCGTGAAGTTACTCTTTTTTCCACGTTTCGACATGATTTGCAATAGAGCAAAGACGACATTCCTAACGTGCAGGGCAAATTTAAATGAATTTGCATATTTATATGGAGGCGTGTCAAAGGCGGAGTCGGCCACTCTGTCATGTGCGCTCAATTCCACGTTGATTGTGATGTACAAAAGCAATGTGCGTGGATTCCGGCGTACGCACAGTTTGATACATCTGGATTTTTTTGTGCGTACGCAGATTTCTGGATTTGACCGTGCGTCACTTTTCAGTAAGAAATCCACGCAAGTCTTTGTACATGAGGCCCCTGTTCATCTGAGGTAGATGTGTAGTCTAAAAGACATTTAACCATGAAATATTCAGTTTGCGATGTTTATATGACATACACCCAGCCCCTCGGTCACTTAGGTAGTTTACAAAATTTATGTAGAGTAAAAAAATTAAGTAAAAAACTTGGTGGACTGATTTGGCATGATGTCCTGAGACGTTGCAGCTGATAGGAGTCATAAAACTGAACAGGGGGACGTTAGATGCCCTGACACACTATAGATAAATGTGTTAAATGAGTGAAGGAAAATATGAGCACCAAGCAACATCCCTAGGTGCTCCCCTGAGAACCAGAGCAAAAATGTTATGTCCAACCCTGCTTATAACTGCACAACAAGCATACAATTATCATTACATTGGCGAAAAAGCCTTTTGGCACACTTAGAGCCTCAAACCAACAACTGACCCTGTCACAGGAGACAGCTGGCCATATAACAGTGGCAATGACAAGGAAAGTGCCAAGTCACATGTTGTGAACACAGGGCAGCCATCCTTAAAAAACAACAACAACCTACTGTACCTTGCTACTCAAGATCGCCTTCGTCTTCATAACTGTCCATCTGTCTATTTGGGGTAGCCTTTTTTGCACTCTGTAATAGAATAATGTCAAAAGTAATTAATATTTCACATTATACCAGTAGTAAAATTCAAATTTATGAATTATTTTTGTTTTAACGTAACTTGTCATTCTTGGACTTAAGCCGGTGTTTCGAGCCTCCGTCACGGTAAGGGGGAAGCTTCAGAATTTCACCCAACTCTTCATTGACATCCTCTAGTTGTGGCAGCCCACCTCCACTTGTACTCTCGTTGCAAACATTTCCTTGACATTGTGAATGAAATTTTGTTCCTCAGTTTTCTGAAAGGAATTACAAGTAAATTTATATATTCAAGCGTACAACAGCCCAAAGTCATCATCTATTGCAGGGATAGTAAATTCAGGTACCCAAGGTCCACAGCCCTACACATTGTACTTGTTTCTCTGCTCCAACACACTTGATTTGAATGAATGAATGATATTCAGGCTTCTGCAGAACTTGAAAGAAGTAATTCACTAACTGAATCAGGTGTGTTAGAGAAGGGAAAAAAGTAAAACATGAGGGCTGTGTACTTCGAGGACCGGAATTGTCTATCCCTGCTCTATTGAGTTAGTTTAAAAACATTGTCAGAAGTTAATTATATTTATTGGTTCTAATAATTTGGTAAGTCAGATATATCAATAGCATATTGCAGACAATTTATTTGCTCTAAAGATTTCAAATTTACGAGTAAAAACCTGTTGGATACTATTAACAATATATCATGAGAAGTTCTGATAGATCTATGCCTAAACTTATAAAGGAATGGTGGGAATTAAAATAAATTCATGAAAAATCTATCACTGAAAATGATATGAGGATGTCTAAGAACATCAGAACATCCCCTAGGCCTACCTGAAATTAAGAGTATGCAATGTAAATTCAGAAAGAGTAATTGTAATTTTACATTTATTAACTGCTTACATTTACTACTACTGTTTACATTTACACTACTTTTATATCTACACTACTGATGATAAATATACAGTATTCTCTGGCTGGCCTTGCTTAGGGATGCCCATTGTGCCTTATGTGCCTCTGTGCCAGCATCAACTAACTCATGCATATACTGTGAACATTAACTCATATGCTGCTTTGCCACTCTTCGCAAATGTCAATACCAGAACCTTCATTTTATTTTATAGATATACTTTTTGTACTTTTTATACTACTATGCAAAAACTCAGGACAGACTACACTTTTAGTATTTCACTTTATGCTTATGTCCATTAAATGTTTAGTGTTTTAGTGTTAGTGTTAGTGGAAATTTTCATACTTTTATACTACAGTACTATGCAAAAACTCAGGTCAGTGTTACACTTTTGCTATTTTATGCTTGTGTTTATCGAATGTTTTGGTGTTTGGTGTTTGAATATTTACTGTTGCACCGAGGGACTGAGAGAAACGCAATTTCAATCCTGTGTATGTCCTGTACATATTGCAGTTTTGACAATAAAGTTGACTTTGATTAGCTTTCTTATTTCAGTCTGATGAAAGACTTGAAAACATGTGCTGCACTGCAATGTACATATGTACATTGCACATATATGTACATATATGTCATTGGGCCACTCTTGGCAGCAACAACTGCTAATAATAACTGTTAATAATACAGACCATCATTTATGAAGTGCATATTGTGGTACTCCTGTTATCTTTGTCTCATATTTAAATATGCTCGGAGAACTGAAACTTTAAATGTGACAATTGACATGTAAAATAAATAAATTATATACACATACAAACACACCGCATTACCATTGTAAATTTCATTTTAAATTATTGGTACAGAATACTTATATTAGCTACTTACAAAGCAAATATGGCTCACCTTATGTGTCAATGATGGCTGGGTCCAGGCCTGTGGGAAGAGAGGGTGATGTTAAATCAATGTTCTTACAAACATTAATCACTTGACAATTATATATTTTTTGTAAAAGGCAGCCAATGGAGTCTTAGCGTTAACTGTCGAGATAATGTGCGTTTTATATCATTATGTCACCTGTAAGCAGCACAAGAAAACTGGCTTCATCAACAGCTCACACAGTGATTAGCTCAGTGGATTAAAATTTGCCGCTACCACACAACGTTAATGCAACAGTCTATCATATTTTCTTACCGGACAACGCAGTCAGCCCTGGCAGCTAGCTAGCTTTTCCAACGCAAGCGGGTTTGTTTTTTCCCTCGTGCCACTGCAGGCTAGGACCTAGCGTTAGCAACGAAGCATTCTGCTATATGGAGGCATTGAAATAAC
>JBBPBX010074389.1:0-11758 GCA_038048925.1 Garcialebias charrua
GTGATACTGGTGCAGGTGAGTGAGGGGGGCAGGTGAGTCCAGAAAGGCAGCTGAGGTGGAGGGGCAGGTGATGCAGAAGGTGTTGGTGATGCTGGTGCAGGTGAGTGAGGAGGGGCAGCTGAGGTGGAGGGGCAGGTGATGCAGAAGGTGCTGGTGATGCTGGTGAGTGAGGGGGGGGGGGTAGGTGAGTCCAGAAAGGCAGCTGAGGTGGAGGGGCAGATGATGCAGACGGTACTGGTGATGCTGGTGCAGGTGAGTGAGGAGGGGCAGGTGAGTCCAGAAAGGCAGCTGAGGTGGAGGGGCAGGTGATGCAGAAGGTGCTGGTGAGTGAAGAGGGACAGGTGTGTCAGGAGAGGCAGCTGAGTTATATAAAATAAAATAAATTTAAAAAAGAGAAAAAATGTAATTACCTTTATGGAGGGACAGGTGATCCAGAAGGTGCTGGTGATGCTGGTGAGTGAAAAGGGACAGGTGAGTCAGGAGAGGCAGCTGAGTTATAAAACAAAAGAAATAAATAAAAAAAGAAAATGTATTTACCTTTATGGAGGGACAGGTGATCCAGAAGGTGCTGGTGATGCTGGTGAGTGAAGAGGGACAGGTGAGTCAGGAGAGGCAGTTGAGTTATAAAACAAAAAGAAATAAAAAAAAAGAAAAGAAAATGTATTTACCTTTATGGAGGGACAGGTGATGCAGAAGGTGCTGGTGATGCTGGTACTGTGTGAGTGAACAGGGACAGGTGAGTCAGGAGAGGCAGCTGAGTTATTTAAAAAAATAAATAAAAAGAAAATGTCTTTACCTTTATGGAGGAGCAGGTGATGCAGAAGGTGCTAGTGAGTGAAGATGGACAGGTGTGTCAGCGGAGTTATTTAAAAAATAGAAAAAAAAAAGAAAAAAAATGTCTTTACCTTTATGGAGGGGCAAGTAATGGTGATGCTGGTACAGGTGAGTGAGGAGGGGCAGGTGAGTCCAGAAAGGCAGCTGAGGTGGAGCTCCCTGATCTGCTATACTCTTGGGCACGCGCCCAGCCTGAGCAAAGACAAACGCTTAATAAATTACTGTCCAATTCAGAATACAGTTTAATGTGTAATATAATCTTAATTTAATCTTTAATCTAAATAAACGGCATTCTTTACAATAAATAAACTGTACTAACAATAATAAAAATCTTAATAAACACAATAACAGCCAGAACCAGATCAATAAGCAGCAACAGACTGTTTACAATCGAACTACCGATAATCAAGTTTTAAGTTTTTGTCCAAAAAGACCAACTTGTCCACATTTTCTGCCAAAAGTACAGATCTAGTTGCAGTGATTATCTCCAGTGGTGGAGAAAATCATCTCAATAACAACAGTAGCAGCAGTGTGGCTGTATTTGCCATTACTCACAACAAGCTCTTCTTGGACCTGCTCCCACCTGTCCCTGGAAAAGTTCAGAGTTCAGTCATCAGACTTCTTCGCTGCAGGTGATCTGGCAAATTTCCCTGAAGAGGAAGAAGTCAGCTGCTATCTCTGTCCCAGACTGGAAATAAAACACAAAGAGGTAAAAAAAAAAAAAGTTACGGTAATAAGATTATAATACTAAAAAGATTAATTAGATATTCTTCTTTCGGCTTTTCCCTCTTCAGGGGTCACCACAGCGAGTCATCCTCCTCCACCTGTCCTCTGTCCTCACTCCAACTACCTTCTAACTGCATCCATAGCACTTTGAGATTTGAGATTTTGAGATTTTGAGATTGACTTTGAGATTTTTATTAATGAAAAGTGCGGTATAAATTGAATTTATTATTATTATTATTATTATCCATATATCTCCTCTTTGGCTTCCCTCTTTGTCTTTTTCCTGGCAGCTGCATTTCTAACATCCTTCTACCAATATACCCACTGTCCCTCCTCTGGACATGTCCAAACCATCTCAGTCTGGCCGCCCTAACTTTATCTCCCAGATGTTCAACATGTGCAGTACCTCTGATGATCTCTTTACTAATCTTATGCCATGTCACTCCTAAGGAGAACCTCAGCATCTTCATTTCTGCTACTTCCAGTTCTTTCTCCTGTCTTTTTGTCCATGTCTCTGTCTCCTGTCTTTTTGTCCATGTCTCTGTCTCCTGTCTTTTTGTCCATGTCTCTGTCTCCAGACCATACAACACAGCTGGTCTCACCACTGTCTTGTAAACTTTTCCTTTGACCTTTGCTGAAACCTTTTTGTCACAAATCACTCCTGAAACTTTTCTCCATCCACTCCATCCTGCCTGGACTCTCTTCTTCACCTCTTTACCACATTCCCCATTTTCCTGGACAGTGGACCCCAAGTACTTGAAGTCCTGCACCTTTGTGACCTCTGACCCTTGTAGCCTCACTGTTCCACCTCCTCCCTCTCATTCACACACATGTACAGGTGGTCCCCGACTTACGAGCACCCTGGCCTACGAGCGTTCGACTTTACGAGATTATCATAATTAATAAAAATATGAAATTTAAATTTAAAAAAAAGAATTTTTTTTTTTTGGGTTTAAATGTTCTTAATTTCATGTGTACAGCACTTTGTTGCAGCTGTGAATGTTTTAAATGGCTTTATAAATACGGAAAGTATCATTATTATCTTTTTTTTTTTATAATTTCGTGCTTTTTTGAACAACTTCCTGCGGGAACCAGGAACCGGAAATACCGCCTCCACCGCGGAGGCGGTATTTCCGGTACTGCCGAGACTGGAACTAATGAATGAACTGGTATTTCGGTACTGCCGACTCTGGAACTAATGAATGTAAAATGGCGGAGCCGCCATTTTACATTAATTAGTTCAAGTCTCGGCACTCGGCAGCCGGCTTTGGAAGACTGTTTCTCCCATAAGAGGATGCCTCATACGGATAAATTAACTGGAAACACTCCCTGAACTCTGTGAATGTCTCAGGACTGGAGCAGCAGCCGCGATCGCTCCGCCGAGCGCTCCCACAGCACCGCGCGAGACCAGTAGCTCATGGTATGAGCTAAGGCTAACATGCTAAACCGGACCCCACCAGAGCTGTTGCTTCGACAGCCGGCTTTGTGCGATCAGAGGTCCCTGGAGCTCGCCTCGATGTCGGACTGGAAGCCGAAGACATCGGGGGACAACGAGCTAACTTGGAATAACAAAGCCGACAGCATTTTTGGAGATGCAGATAAACCGGACTGCCCGGAGCTGCGGATTCGGGGGTGCTAATGCTAACAGATGCAGCTGAAGGCGGCGCAAGCAGACGGCTTTCGGTAAGTTATTAAAACGTTTTCTGTATGAAGTTAGGATACTAACAGTCCTTTCTGTCTGGACTAGACAGTTGCACTGCATTTTGACTGCACATAGAGCGCGCGGAGGGGGGGGCGAGAGACGACGTGTCTGTCGTGTGAAAACAAAAGGCGGAGAAAAGCACTGTTGTACAGAAAAAACTGTACAGGTATGTGTTTATAGATGAATGCGTGGTGTAATGTGCTAGCTAACTGCTTGTAAATAAAGTGTTGTGCATGTTTAAGGATCAGTAAGTACGCTTGTTCAGTCTCATGTTGATAAACGGGTGTGCGCCGCAGCGCTAGCGTCTTTTTTCTATTTGCGAGCAAAGTTCCGGTTTTACGAGATAGCCACTGCGGGCAGTTCCGAGGTACAAATTTTCGGTTTACGAGCAACTCATAAGTACGGAACTCGCTCGTAAGTCGGGGACCACCTGTACTCTGTCTTACTACAGCTGACTTTCATTCCTCTTCTTTCAAGTGCATACCTCCACCTCTCCAAGTTCTCTTCCACCTGTTCCCTGTTCTCACCACAGATCACAATGTCATCTGCAAACATCATAGTCCATGGGGATTCCTGCCTGACCTCATCTGTTAGTCGGTCCATCACCAGAGCAAACAAGAAGGGGCTCAGAGCCGATCCTTGATGCACTCCCACCTCCACCTTGAAGCTATCTGTCACTCCCACAGCACGTCTCACCACTGTCCTGCTGTCCTCATACATGTCCTGCTGTCTTCATACATGTCCTGCTGTCTTCATACATGTCCTGCTGTCCTCATACATGTCCTGCTGTCCTCATACATGTCCTGCTGCCCTCATACATGTCCTGCTGTCTTCATACATGTCCTGCTGTCTTCATACATGTCCTGCTGTCTTCATACATGTCCTGCTGTCCTCATACTGTACCAGTCTAACATGCTTTTCTGCCACTCCAGATTTCCTCATGCAATACCACACGTCCTCTCTTTGCACCCTGTCATATGCTTTTTCTAAATCCACAAACACACAAATCCACAAACAAAAAAGATAAATTAGATAATAATAATAATAAAAGAACAATACCTCTTATTGATCAGTTGAGGTGGTTGAATCTCTCGGTCATCATCATCAGGGCAGAGCTTTAATCTGGTCCAGGACTTGTTGACAATATCAGTTTTCGTTTTTTCATAAAGTGATGAACTTTTTGGCTGAAGTGTTGACATGATGGGGATGTTGTAGCGAGGCTCAGGTACTTTAAAGCCTGCAGATCAACAACATACAGACATGTTTTTGTAGATCCAGAGCTTTAAAACTCATACAGTTTGTACCCTGATGCATGCTCAATAATCCAGGTAGAAAAATCTAAAAAAGCTCAGACGAAACGTTTCTATATATTTTTTGCTTTGTCTTATTTTTTTGAATGTCCAGAGGACCAGACTGAGCTTTTTTAGATCATACAGTTTGTGTTATTGATCATTTACCTGTTAAAGGTTGTTTAAATGCTGCTAGTTTTAGCGATGTTTGCAAGCTGCTTTTCTTGCTTCTAGAAAATGTTCACGTTTGGATGACGTCGTTTAAAGTCCGTTAACACGTTAGACGTTAACAAGTTACGTGTTGTCTGCAGCAGACCTAATCTCCGTGAAAAAACGTCAACACGAGACCACAGCGAGAAGCTAGGGCTGCTAATGCTACACGTGCTACAAGATAATAACGCCGTGCTGAAACTCGCCTAGGAATTTTATTTCCGTGGCGCATATTTTCCCATTAATAACGTTTAATAAGTGAAAAAATAACCGAAACGGTACGCAGGGGGACACGACTAATTCCTGACAAGGTACACGACATTTAATAAGTGAAAAACAAAAAAACGAAAGGCGGACACGACTTTTCCTGACAAGGGACACAACAGTGGAAAAAAAAAAAAACGGTACGCAGGGGGACACGACTAATTCCTGACAAGGGACATGACTAATCCCTGACGCACAGCCTTTTCCCGAAGCTACAAACTCATCTGCAGTCAGCACGTCGAAGCAAAACTTTGACCAAGCGCCACATATGTGCTTCTGAGGGTGTACAATACAAAAATCATGGTAGCTGCTTGTATTTTCTCTTAAGAAAAGTTCTATAAGCGCAACCGAAAGCATCTGCTTTAATTAACTCCTGCCCTCGACAGTTAGCAAGCTGTTGTTTTATGTCCTGTGTTTAAACATGTAACAGAGACACAAACTTTTATCTCTTAATAACATATTTTAACAACAAATGCAGCTTACCTTGTTTCTATTATTCCCCGCGCGCCGAATTTGAACGACCTTGCGCCGGATCCAGGTCTTGGAAAAAATGGTATTCATCCGCGACTTTGCTTTCGACTCCTTAATCTGGTCAGGTGGTCCTCTTCTTCATTTAATATGCAATTCTAACTGGGATGGAGAACTTTATAAAGTCTGACTAAATATTACATCATATTTAGTCCCAATTCAGATAAAGAGCGAATTTCCGGCACTATTTTTTATCTCGCATTAATACTGCTAGTGGTGATCAGTTTTTATAAGATCCGGTTACTATTTTAAAACTCAGATTTTCAAATTAAGTTCGCACATTTAAATTTATGTTTCACAGACGTGACTCACAACTAGGGCTGAAACAACGAATCGATAAAATCGATAAAAATCGATTTTTAAAAGTGTTGGCAACGAATTTCATCATCGATTCGTTGTGTCGCGCGATTATGCATCTTTCACGGCGCCGCGGAGCTGTTTTGTTCACCGGTAAAGCTTTTGTCAAAGCTGGCTGAGCCTGACTGAATAAAGTTTGAAAAAAAAAAAAAAAACTGCAGCGTCAGCGTGCTGCGCCTGCGCGTGTGTGTGGCTTCTGAACAGAGCGAGGAGGGAGGAGGAAACAGCAGAGACTGTTTTCAAAGTCTATTTTACAAATGACCGACGCGACGCAGAGAAAACTGTAAATAAGTCCTACAACGTGTGGGAGCACCTGACGCTTCACAAAGATAAAAAAGCTTTGAAAAGTGACGACGCGACACGAGATAACCACGCAGATGAAATGTAAACATGACGGGCTTCACCACGGTGTGAATGAAGGAAGATCAGCAGGTAAGTCAAAACATATTTGTTCTGTTTCAAAGAGAGAAAACGTGATATCAGTGTCTCTGGCAGCTGAAGCTGCTTGTTTCTTAGCTGTGACAGAGAATGTGTGTGTTTTTATTTTTAATGTAACGAAACAAGCAGTGTTTAAATGTGTTTTATAAATAAATCTAACACAAAGATGGTGATAATTTAATGATTTAGCTTCAACTTTTAATTTGCTGGCAAAGTCTGAAGTCACTGCATTGTATGGAAGGATGAATTGCATTTAAACAGGAATTACAGTAATTTATTCATCTACTCAAGTGTGTGTAATTAGTATTTTATATTTGTGTGTGTGTGTGTGTGTGTGTGTGTGTGTGCTTGTGTGTTTAACCAAGTGAAACAAGGCATTTCTTGAGTTACTGTAAATTATGATATAATACATATAAACTCTCTCTCATTCCAGAAAACAACAATGACAGCCTTCATGATGGACAGACATCATGCACACCACCACAGCAAGCAGCAGAGACTGAAAGATCCTTACATGAACGTCACTGACATGAGGCCTCTGTCGATGGTTGAAGACGAAGACTTCACTTTTAACCCAGGTTACAATGATCCACACTTGTAATGGTAAATGGACTGTACTGTACTTATATAGCACCTTTCTATCTAATTGATACTCAAAGTGCTTTACATTGTTTATACTGTAGTAGTGTAAAGCACTACATGTCCTCATTTACCCATTCATACAGCACTCTACTAGATTACAAAGAACAAATCATTCTAAAGAGACTAATCAGAGCTTTAGCTCACATTCATACACCAATGGGGCACAAACATGGGGTTCAGTGTCTTGCCCATGGACACTTAGGCATGTGACTGCTGGTGGATTCCAAGCCCCAACTCTTGCATTGGAGGACGACTGCTCTAACAACTCAGCCACAGCTGCCCCATCCAGGTTAAAACAATCCACACCTTTAATCCAGGTTACACTTGTCCCTCAAAAACACATTTTACAAAGTAGCTACATTTTGTGCAGGTATAAATCATACATTTGTATATATGTTTGTGTACATTTATTTTTTATTGAAGCTGACTAACTTTATTTTTTAATTATTCAATATTTTACTAACAGAATAGTCAAGTAGCAACCTGTTTTTTGTGCGATTTGATATGTCAGTCAAATTTTGGAATAAAGAGGTGATAATTAAAACTTGTTTCCTTTTTTTTTTTTTTGCCGATTCATCGATGAATCGAAAAAATAATCGGCCGATTAATCGATTATTGAAATAATCGTTAGTTGCAGCCCTACTCACAACCTTGAGTTGAAATGCCAATAACGCATGAAATTAAGTTGAAATTACATAACTCATTATGTTAATTGGAAGTAACTTATAGAAAAACGTTATGATAACTAATGGAGAGTATGACTTTTAACAGTGTACCCTGGTATATAGTGCCACTCACTAATAAATGAATGGGTTGTGATCTGTGGTATCGGAGTGATATGTAATGTGATGACACTGGGCATGGTGCTGATGTTATGAAGACGATGGTTAATAAATACAGTTCATGATGAGTCCGTCAAGCATCCGTCTTCTAGTAGTAAAAGGAGTAAGCCAACATATATCAACAGTCCCCGGACCCTTCTAGGCCGACCCAGTCGTGGCGCACCACAGCAGAGGAAATGCACCAAATGGGAGCCAGCCAGACACAGGGGGAATGTCCCCTTTGAGGGGGAATCCTCCATCGCCAAGCGGCCGTCCCTTCTGCCGGATTGAATCCCCCGGGCAGACTGCGCGGACCCCACCTGTTTACATACTTTCTTTTTGCTGCTCGATTACCGTTTTGGGCTACATATTTTATTACGTGCAGTTTGTAATCTCCAGAATAGCATTTTCTTTTGCTGGGCATTATACTTGTGTTAAGTTTTTCTCAGTTGTGTATGCATGTCTTTTTTTTTTGGGTGGGGGTGGGGGGTTAGTGGTAGAGGAACAACATATAGTTGTCAAAAGCTAGAGGGCCCTTTCACAGCTGCAAATGTTAATGTTTACTCTTTGGTTCATGTCAGTATAAATTAACATTTAACGCGTCAGTCAAAAATTGTGTCATGAATAGGAAAGAAAAAAGTCGCTTAGAACTACAGTATAGTTCCCTTATCAGTCTTGTCACTCGGTGCAACATATCACTATGGGAAATTTTGCCCGCACAGTTTTACCTGAAGGAATACAATCACGCCTTTACGGCAGGGGTGTCAGCGTTGCGCCAGAGGCCACGCCCTCTGAGTACTTAAGCCGCTGACGCCCATCCATCAATCTCTTATTGCCCTTTACCTCACTTAAACCTGAACTCTCTCTCTTCGCGGGACTTCTCTGTTGCTTCATCGCTCGACCAGAGGTGAGCTTGCTCCCTACACAGAGCATACAGAGAATTATTCCTGCGTACTACTAGGCTAGCGAAAGCTAGTCCGGCACATTTTTCCTTAACCTCAAAGTTTTTTCTTCTCCTCTTTCCGCAGACTGCTTCGCTCGACGGCGCAAACTGCGTCACACCGCTACCTCTGCTAACTCGTAGCAAGGCTAGCCAGCGAAAGCGACGCGATGGAGGAGATGTCTCAAATCAGAAGAAAAATGATCTTGGAAGGACTCGCTCGCCTTATCTCGGACATGCCTCTGGAGAAAGGAAAGTGAAAGACAAGACTTCCAAAAAAGACCAGCAGAGCGGCAAATCCGACCTCGCGCGCCTGCCCCAACGGATGCGGTTTTTCCCTCTCAGCGACGGACACCCATGAGGCCTGTCCCATCTGCTTGGGTATATTGCACACGAACATGGCGCTGGATGCATCCAACTTTTGCCCACACTGCAACCAGATGCTGGAGGCGGTGAGGAGACACCGGGCGGACTTCGTGACCAAGGCTATGGGGGCTGCGGCGGGGCCGGCAGACCCAGACACCACTGAGCCTCTGACTCTCACGCCGGAGCTCGAGAGCATGGCTTTGGATGACAGCACCCGAGTCGAATGGGGCGACAGCCCAGATGTGCTGGCCCCCATGGTGGACTTAACTGTCGACTTTGACACTCGAGGCATGATGAACGAGGACGAGATCTCGATTTCAGCCTCAGGTGAATTTTCTGCGGACAAGGGCGACGTCGGGTACGGGGAACAGGGAGAAGACCTCACCCGCACCCCGGTACCTGTGTTCCCTGAGACTGACTTTTCCATCTCTGCTCTGTTCGACTTGTGTCAAAAAGCAACGAATGCGCTGCAAATCCCATGGCCGGAGCATCCACCTCGTCAACAAGTCATGAGGTTGGCAGGAAATTATTTTTATTCAAAGCAGCAAGCCGCCACGAGGCAAAGGATGCCCGTCTTCCCGGACTTCCTCATAGAACTGACTCGCACCTACTCTCAGCCCAGGGTGCCCATGCTGTTACTGCTCTCACAGTTTCTCGACTTGGACAGGATGGATGAGGTGGGAATAGCCAACGTGCCTCAAATTGAGGACACGTTGGCGTCCCATCTGGCTCCCAAGTCATCCTGGACAAAACCAACTCTCCCCAGCAAAGCATGTCGAGCCTCAGCCTCTCTGCTCGAGGAGTGCTACAGGCCTCAGGGCCTCGTAGCGCGCATGATGAATGCGTCCGCAATGATGCAAGCTTACCTGGCTGAAAAACTACAGGAGCTCCAGGTAACGACAGACAAGTAAGCTGCCACTGAGCTTTTGGATGAAGCCCGCAAGGCAACAGACTTTGTGCTCCGCATGATAGGGACAGCAGCTGTTGCTCAGGGCAGGGGAATGGCAGAAGTTGTCATCGCAATACGCCATCTGTGGATGACCCTGACTGACCTCGCGGAGGGACCGAAAATTCCTTTTCTCCACCATTCAATAGAACCGACGGGGCTTTTTGGAAAAGTGCTCGATCAAATTCAGACCAGGCTGGACCAGAGGCGCAAACAGGCTGAAGCTCTCCGGGTGGGCATCCCCAGGAGAAACCTCCCCCCCCCCAGGGAATCAGCTGGGAGCAGAGCACCGCAGCCTCGACACCACTCAGCCACACGTGCCCCACCGCAAAAGCGGTCGGCGTACGAGGTCGAGCACCGGCAGAGACCACCGCCGGCTCCACCTCGGACTGAACACGCCTGGAGTAAGAACAGATTTGTTCCCCGCCAGGCAGACCGGTACAGAACCTCCTCGGCAAACCGGGACACC
The DNA here is from genome assembly GCA_038048925.1 of Garcialebias charrua. Classification (NCBI taxonomy): domain Eukaryota; kingdom Metazoa; phylum Chordata; class Actinopteri; order Cyprinodontiformes; family Rivulidae; genus Garcialebias; species Garcialebias charrua. The sequence continues at coordinate 10,533 of JBBPBX010074389.1, forward strand.
AAACAGAAGTGTACCTGATGAACCAGGTCCGCTTCATAACTTTACACGATCACCCGCTCACGCGGTACGGAAAATGATCTTTTCACGTCAAGACTTTCTTTGTAGCGTGGTACAAAAAGCTGGTGATTCTGTTTTAGACACAAATCATGTTCTTTCTGCTGTGAGTGGCATAAAGCCAAATTTATCGTTACACATAAGCGCAAATAAAGTTCAAAAAACAGACTCTGTTTTCTTGACTCAAAAAAAAACAAAAAAAACAACAACAACAACAACAACAAACACAGTAACATCAGCAGAACTGTCCCCTCTGTTCTCCCAGCCGACATAAAGGGTGGGGCCATCTTCCCCCCCTCCCTCATGGCTCACGGGGTGTTAGCCTAATTGATAAACCCCAGTAGGGCGCCTCTGCTATGTCTGTAACAGACAAGCACAGAGGCGCCTGCGAACAGGCCCGTGTCTCCTCACAGAGGCAGGTGAGCAGTGTCACGTGTTCCACCCTCCGCTCCGTTCTAAACCACAGAGCCGGGAATACACAAATCAACCAAACCCGTGACACGTCCGCGCTCCAGGGGTGCGCGCCGACAGAATCTGACGACCCACCTTCCTGGCCACTCATTCATTGATTGCCAGTAAGGAACGGGGGAGGGTGGGGAGGGGCGCGACAGAAGCCCGCAGGCCAACACCAGTGTCACACATTCATTCTAATGCTGAAGTTGTCCCCTTGTTTTCAATGGGCGACGCGTCATGCTTAAACAGTGATTCTGCAGCGTGTGACCGCGCTCATTGTACTGACCCAAACGGGGAACGGGCTGGAGTCAGGAGATCTGCTTGTTTACAAAATGTGCATCCCCCCGACCCATGACCCCCAACAAAAGGAGGAAAGTAGACACTCTGTTCAGCCTTTATCTAATAATGACAACAGATTTTCTCTGCTTCCAAACACTCTTGGTCAGAATGGTATGGAGGTACGTCTGTGGGAAGGTCCTCTTCCTAACCTGGTCGACCTTCAAAGGACCACTGAAATCAGGGTCTCTGAGGGAGAACTGGTCCCACCACCTGCTCCTCTCCAAGGACCGTCTACGTCAACAGAAGGAACAGTTTTGCCAATTAGGCTGAGAACTGTGGCTAATTTTAGCTTGGTGACAGAGAAGAACAGACTGATGGCCTCAGACCTGCCAGAGAATGTGGTAAAAACCATTCAAAATGCACGGCTATGTCAACACAGT
>JBBPBX010074390.1:0-17591 GCA_038048925.1 Garcialebias charrua
TGGTCGGACTGACTCTGTCGCTGCCCGGCCTCCTGCTGTGGAGGTATGAACTACTGTTAGCTGTGTTTGTTAGCAAGATAAGTCAAGAACCACAGGACAGATTTTTATCAAACTTACAGAAAGTAATCACCGTATGGACATTTACAACTGACTAGCTTTATGAGATGTTTGAGATAAAATTCGATGTTTTATAGACGTAAACGTGTCGCGGCTAGCTTTGATTTTTTTTCGTGTATATTTTAGCAAATAGCTCATAAACCACACCACAGATTTTCTTTAAACTTACAGAAAGTAATTATTTGGTGTTCATTTACAAACTTTTAGCTGTTGGAGTTGTTTGAGCTAAAATTCAATGTTTTATAATTTATTTTCGCAGCGCGCGCAACCGTTTGGAAGACGTCAAAGCAAAACAATTTAAATCCAACAGATTTGACCATTACGTGAATTTATTAAGGAACGGTTAAGCTAAGACACATGCTTGCTATAATTTTCAGCAGACAAATAATTGTTTTTACCGTGTTAATCTTGTTAAAAGTCCTTCTGTGCATGCTTCTGTGGCCGCCATTTTCAGCAGGGCAAATGAGGCGCTGACGTGTCGCGTAGCGGTGATGCATAATAGATGCAACTTAAATGAAGGTGCGACATGTTTATGGATTTTTCCAATTTATTGCCAATAATTGGACAAAGCGACTTATAGAAAGGTGAGACTTATCAGGCGGAAAATACGGTACGTAAGATTGGTGCTTGTAATGTGTCATGTATTCAGTGGAAATAGAGGAGAACTAATGTGTGCCCGATTGATTGAACAAGGACTTCAGAGAGTCTGTAAGGTGTGGATAGGATTTGAAAACGGGAAATGTTACGGGGTGGATAAACAGAATCTATAAATGTGGGAACAGACTGGATATACGGCAGAATCATACAGAGGGTCCCTCAAGGTCAGGTAAAATGTAAATATTTATACAATTTTCTCTTGTTCACGTATTTTGAAGCCTGTAAGAATAAAGATGTTTAATTCCGACAAACGTGTGTCCTTTCCGAGCAAACGATTCGGGCAGGGGAGAGAAGAGATCTTTGTTTCCCCTCATAGTACTTAACTCTGTTTCCATTAAGTGTTCTGATGAGTTCTGCCTGAAATGCCCACCATTGAACTTTGTGAATAGTGTCATAGTAATAAGAACGAATAACAGGGTAAAGAAACATTGACAGTTATGATAGGTAGCACTCTACAGTACCTGAATGGGTAACCAAACGCAACGCTGACATCCTCAGAAGGTTTAGATGGACATGAGATGTTGATGTGTGTTGTTCCAGAATACCCTCCGGTTGTGGCAAAAGCAAAAATGGAAAAAATCTGTTAAAACAGAGAATTAAAAAAAGAACTGAGGTTAGATGAATTCAAGCCCCTGTTCCGTAACAAATCATACATCCTGCAACAGAATTGCAGGAATTTTAAGGTATAATCCCTTAAAAAAATTTAAAAAATAAAGACTTTATGCTGAAGTCAATATCAAGACATTTTCCTTTTGTTCTCTAATGTCTTTTTCCATATTTTGTTCAAACTTCTTTTTGGGCTAGTATTCTGAAGCTGCCAAATCCTTTTTCCACATAGGAAACCGCCTCATTTTCAACAAGCTGAAGAAAACAGGGCGACAATAAAAAATAAAAATCTATATATAAAAAGTCAAATTTAGAAACACTTATTTTAGTGTACATGTAACGGTAGTTACATGTCCTAATCTGAGGTTTGTTTGGACAATCTGTGAGAGCATTTAGCATTTAGAAACAATGTTTAGAATATTTCAAGAGTGTGGGAAGGGATTAAAACACCATATACTGTATATGTACGGTATATATTAGGGGTGTAACGGTATGGTAAAATCACATTTTCGTTCCGTTCAGTTTCAAGGAGGGCTTAGTTCAATTAATTTTCAGTACAAAAAAAAAGGCAAAAATAAAGACTTACAAAATGTTTGTTTTGAAAATATGCCAAGAAAACAACACGTTTGTACAAAAATAAATAAAAGCGACCCATTTGAATAATATTTTAAATAAACAGCATTCTTTACAATAAATAAACTATACTAACAATAATAAAAATCTTAATAAATGCAAGAACAGTCAGAACCAGAACAATAAGCAGCAACTAATGGTTTACAATCTAACTAATCAAGTTTTAAAGGGGACCACACATGCAAAATTCACTTTTTAATGTTTTTTTACTAAACTTTGGGTATTTACTTCATAAAAAAACAGTCCTTGTGCCAAAAAAATGCACCCAGTGGTTTATTTACTCTAAGTAGATTTATTTATTTTTGATAAATACACCAGGATTCACACTTCCTGCATTTATTGACGTCACAAGCCGCCAGCCAATCAGATCAAACCTGAGTCCAGCCCCTCACCTAGCAACCCCTGGTTAGGCTCAACCCACTTCTGTATTAAACACATGACTGTTGTTTTTCATGATTTCATCTCATCTTTTGTTTATATGTTCTTAATTTCATGTGTACAGCACTTTGTTGCAGCTGTGTTTTTTTAAATGGCTTTATAAATAAAGTATAATTGTTATTTTTATGTTTTAGTTCAATTTTTAGTGTATTTGCGATCGCTGCCAACGCGCAGCCGGCAAAAATTAAACGAGCGGACCACAGGCGGAAGGACCGGGTTCGACGGGACCCTCTTCCGGCGCGATGGAGCGGAGCTTCAACTGTACAGCCTTGCAGCAGCCTCGCAGCAGGCTCGCAGCAAGAGGACCTTCTCCTTACAGATTAATTTACGGGAGACACTTGGTGAACTTTGTGTTGTCTTCACTGGAACAGCGATAACTCCCAAAATCTCATCGCGTGCAACGAGCGGAGCTGGCGAAAACCGGAAGAGGAACAAGCTAACATTAGCTTCGGATTCGGGTGGTCTAATGCTAAAAGGAGCAGCAAACTGCGGCGCGCTCAGACGGGTTTCGGTAAGTTATCTTAAGCTAACACTAACAGTAAGTCAAATGAGTAATAAAAAAAGAGCTAATTTTAAAACAACAACACATTACAGATACTGGCTGTTACAGAGGGCGTGAACAGATCGTTGAAGGGCGTGGACTTCAAGAAACCGGTCGTTCAAAACGAAAGTTAAAAATGGCAGAATTAAAAAGGGTATAATTGATTATCTAATAATTATTTTGTGCATTAAATTGAAGGAATAGGGTCTGGATATCCCACAGAAATACCATAAAAATTTAAAAAATACATCTGAGGTCCCCTTTAAGTTTTTGTCCAAAAAGACCAACTTGTCCACATTTTCTGCTAAAAGCACAGATCTAGTTGCAGTGACAATATGACAAGTGACCCTGTGCACATAGTTTTGTCCCACCTCATGTACCACATGTGATGTGAATGACAATAGACACCTTGACCTTGAATATCTTTAGCGGTGGAGAAAACCAGCTCACTAGCAACAGAGATAGAAGGGCACCCTGAAGCTCTGAACTCACAACCTCTTCTTGGACCTGCTCCCATTTGTCCCTGGAAAAGTTCAGAGTTCAGTCATCACACACTTCTTAGCTGGAGGTGATCTGGTGGATGATTTCCCCGAAAAGGAACTCGGTGACATCCTCAAGACTGCAAACAACACAAAGAGGTCAAACAAATTGAGTTAATAAGATGATAATTTTAAATTAAAAAAGTTAATTAGATCATAATATTGCAATAACAATAATAATACAATACCATTACCTCTTCTTGAACGGACATCATTTCTGTTATGAGGTGGTTGATTCTCTCATTCATCATCATCAGGGCAGGGCTTTAAATCGGTTTTAGCTTTTTCATAAAGTGCTGCTACAACTTTTTAGCTGAAGTGTTGACGTGATGGATGTTGTAGGCAGCGGGGCTCAAGAGCTTTATGCTTAAAGTTGGCGCATCAACAACATTCGGACGTAGATCCAGAGCTTTAAAAACTACAACACATTGTGTGTTATTGATTTGGACTGATCTGAATTACCTGATAAAGGTTGTAATGCTGCTGTTATCAGTCTTTGTACCAGCTGTTAGAAGAGAGGTTCACATTCGGATGATGTTGTTTCAAGCGCATTAACAAGTTTAACGTGTTGCTTGCCGATCCAGTCTCCGTGAACCAACGTTGACACACAGCTTTAGATTTGCGCTTGTCTTTTAACAATAAAGCCATAATGTTCCCAAACAGGAGACCGCAACGAGATGCTAGGCTGCTAATGCTAAGCGTGCTGCAAGATAAGAGCGCCGTGCTGAAACACGCGTATGAACTAGGGATGGGCGATATGGCTCAAAAATTATATTGTGATATTTCAGAGCATTATCACGATAACGATACATTTCGTGATATACCCAAAAAAAAAAAAAATCAAATTTATTTATTTGACAAAATTAACTTAAAGGACAACACCCACCATGACACTAACAATTCACCATATTGTACAATTACTGTAATTTATTATTAGGTCTATTTTCATTTTTGCATTTGGGCCAGGCGAGGGTTAAAAAAAAAAAAAAAAACCCACTCCCGAATGAATCCGGAAACCTGGCCGAAGAGTCCCGAAGGGTCATGCCTTTTGTTACATCGATCTCCACCCAGAAGGCAGAAGGTAGGAGTGAGTTTCCATGGAGGTTTATGAGAGAGAGTGGTAGTTAAAACTGCATATTTCCTGCATATTTCCTGGTGCATTTGTGTGTATATGGACCAGCGCTCTGATTTTATTTATTATTTATTTTATAACACCGCTGCGGACCTTTTGCTGCTCTCATTCATTCTGCCCCTGAGGAGCGAGCCGCGCGGTCTCTGGCTCCTCGTTCCGCTGGTCACCTTTGAAGTTCCTCGTGCCGGTGTAATTTGCTCCCTCGAGTGTATGTATCTGCTCTTATCTCTCGTCAGCCTTGTTGCGCAGCACGGGTCGGGAAGCACGCGCGCGGGCAGAGCTCAGCTGAGCGGCTGGCTGCCTTTCTGGTCACGGGGGGAGAGAATAAAAAGTCGATGCGGAAATGAATGAATTTGTCGCGATCAAACGAATTAAACTAGTATGTCTAAGTGGATGCTCGCTCAGAATATGAGTGAGCGACAGCAGGATTAATCAACAGGCAGCTTTAGGGAATATTTAAAAATGCTTCCTTTTTCTTTTCCTCTGCTCGCCTGTAACTCCAAGGCGTCACTTTGGTGACGTGAATGCCCTTGTGAATGCCCATATATGGAGAGGGGCAGATTTTCCCGGAGCTGCATGCTAAAATCTGCTATAAATCATGAAATAACACATTTAGTGTTATTTCTCCACAATATAAGTAAACGCTCCTGTATTATTTTTAAATAAACTAATAAATATTAATGGCGATGCAATTTGAAAACATGGTGGGTGTTGGGCTTTAACATGTTGCTTTGCAGTATTATATAAAATTTTTAAAAACAACAAGGGGTAATGTTACTGAAATTACTTTTTTAAGTAAAGTATTCAGTCTCCAAGTACCGGTATAAAAATAACTTGTAACAAGTTGATCAGCTGACCCTGAAGCTTCTGGTGTTTCAGCTTCCTCTGTTCCTGCAGGAATTATTCATTTTCTGATTCATTTTTTAACTGATCTATCTGTTCTATATTCGTGTAGCTCCGCCCTTTAAGCCACGCCTATTGGATTTATTCCCGCGCTTCGCGCCAATCACTGAAGACTTGTAGTCCATGCCCACCTGCTGTGGGCCACGCCTCGGTCACTATTTAAGCGGCCATTGACCGAGAAACTGCTCCCAAATTTTTTTTCATGTCTAACACTAACGAAGATTTTTTCCACGAAACATGTTTTTCAAACGACCTTCAAGAAATGCACAGTGAATTTTTGCTTCATCCTGGCGGAGGACAAGCACCCACTCTGTGAGTCGTGCTTTGGAGTCCAACACGGACAGCAGGCCGTGGTCCGGCACCGCGTGCTCAGCCTGCCAGCTCCTGAGGAGAAGGAGCTCCGGTTTGACCTCCCCTGTCCACTGGGCACCGGAGGCTCGACCGAAGGTGGACGCTCCGCGCAGCCTATAGTAAGCAGCTGTGCGGTCTACGCGTCCACGGGGGTAGCTAGTGCAGCCGACACGTTCCTCCCGAAGGTTCTGACCCGGTTTCGCCTTTCCTCCGCCTGCAGGGATGACTAGCCGCCGCGTCGCCCCACTTCTTTGAAGTGCGCGGGGCCGGCCTTACCCCCCCACCGAGGGAGAAGTCGTGACCGACGGCACGGCCGCCACGACCGACGAACTGGGCCCAGCTGAAGAACCAGACCCAGTTCCACTCCAGCCTCTAACACGACGAGCGCAGTGTCCTGAGGACGCAGGACAGACTCGCCGCTCCACGCGTTCCCGGTCATCATAAAAGTTGGGTCGCGCAGACGCGTGCGGGCTGAGGGTTCCTGAACGCATCACTCAGGCCGTAGCCTCGACGCCGCAGACGAGCAGGCCGCAGGACACTCTCCTCTCGCCGCTCCACGCGCTCCAGGACATCATCAGGTGAGCCACGTGTGCTGGTAAAGGTCCCTGAACGCACCACTCGGACTCCATCCTCGCTGCTGGCAGGAGGACTCGCAGCTAAAAATAGCAGCCAGAGGGAGCGATCTGACCCAGCAGTTCAGACGTAGACTCCCCGCTGCAGAGCGCGGACAACAAGCCCGTGTCACCCTGCGCTCCCATCACGAGGACACAGGTGCACACGGACCAGGCTTCTCTGCTGTTACACCACTGCAGCCCAGCAGCTCTGAGCTCTGAGGTTTGCACTGAGACCAGTGAAACACGTGAGGAAACCAGTTTCACGCAACACCCAGCTCCACCAGGGCTTCAAGTTGGTGCGGTTGTAATTAATATTGTATTGCGTTTTTGGCGCTCAACATCTGTGCGAGCCAAACACGACATGTTATCAACACGACCACGAACTCATGCACGGTGCTCGCGACGTGTTCAGCTCGTTTTTCAGCTTGGACTACTGTGCTCCAGAGAGTAGCTGAAACTCTCCTCATCGATGGTGTGAGCAGAAAAACTGATTAAAGCCCCATCAGAGGGACTTTTTTTGGGGGGGAAACTATCAGCGCTTGTGCAGCTACGTTCATCATCAGAGACGACCGAGCAGCCGCGCAACCATTTTGTCCCACCCCCCGGGCAGACCCGCTCTGCCCGCGGTCTGTGCACCATGAGAACAGACTGGAGCTCCAGCAGCAGTGACGCTCTTCACCAGCTACCACGAGCAGCAGGACGAGAAGACACCAGCACAACATGTCAGTGCTGCAGATGTGTGATGTCAGTACGTGTTTTGAGTTTAATAAAGAAACTGTCATGAAAAACAGTATTTTTTTATTCAAACATGCTGTACTCCCCCGTCCCGGGGCATGTTAACACATTTCCTGACATGGTAAGGAACTTGACACAAGGTTATCTGTCAAGAGTTAAACAGAAGGTGTATATTTCCATCGTGTTCAACAGAGAGCCGGCTGGCTGCAGGTGCAGAGAGCTTCTGTGCACCCTCCAGCCCCGCACCCCCCGCACGAGGGTGGGGGCGTCATCAGACACAGAGCGACAAACAGTGCAGACGAGTCAGACAGATTGTTGTTCCTGCTCTCAAACTCTGTTTAAAATCACATAATGAGCCTGGTCTGATAACAGTTGTTTCAGCCAGGACTTTTTCGTCTCTTCCACAAGCCAGACAGAGTCAGGTAAAACCACCAACCTGCACGAGTCAACTGGGCTCAGTGCAGCAGGGGTCGTGAGAAGAGCCTCCTATGGGCCAATGCGGACTCCGTCCACTAGGTGGCGGTGGAGGACAGGCTATTTCTCGGGTGCAACAGAATGTTCGTTAAATTACAGCGCAGTCTGGCTTCAGACCTGCTCTCTAACTGGTTAAGACGACTATTTGCAACAATTACACTCTGCAGTTTGCAGAGACGCCGCACCGGTTCATTGCAGTCTTTGGAGACAAAACATCTTCAGCACAGGGCGCTGCAGTTTGGAACTACAGGAACTGTTAGCGAAATACGTCATTTCCAGAGTCCCCCTCGAGCGAGGACGGAAGCGTTTTCTATTCAAAATACTTTGTTTCCAAAGAATCAAACAGACTCGGACAGTTTCTGGATTTGTTGATTTGCAACAAACATATCACGTGAGTCGTCTCTTCCATATGCTAACAATAAAACTTATTTTTCAAATACGTGACACGGAGTTGGAATCGATCGCAGAGACGCATTCCCACATTCCAATCATAAACAAACACAGGGAATTCCTCAGGTTTGTTTTTTCAAAAAGTTTGCTATCAGTACGACTGCATGACGTCACGTCAGTTTGCTTCCCGCACCTGCACGAGTTATCTGGCGATGTTTACCGCTGCGTCAAGGAGCATGAAAACTCTGTTATTCACTCGGCTCGAGGATCGATTGCTTCTGTCTCGCTCCTAGAAGAAGCGGAAGCCCAGACTGGTGAATAAATGTCCCACTTGGTTTTTCGCCATAAACTAGGGAAACAGCTCTTTTACTCCAGTCCATAAAGTATTTTTACTGGGACGATCCTTTGCTCCACAGCTGTTTTGTCGGAACAGAGGAGAGAGCAGCCGACGTCACTCTTCAGTACGTCAGCCTCACAGGTCAGTTCCAGCGTTATAAATAATGAGATTGTAAGGAATGATGGCTGTCGTTCACGTAGTAGTGAAATTAAATTTACTACACATGCACCGTTTTTCAGAGATGTTTTTTACGTCAAAAAATCGACCCAGGACACCACAACTGGCTCCGGGTCACGGTTTCTCATCACTGAGAACGGACCTGTATGGCAAGCTCTTTAAACATAAAATAACGTAGTCCGACTATCCATAATTACATTCTAGATATCAAGAATGAGTTTCGACCAGTCACATTTACTGTGGTCTTGTCAGAATGTTTATTTGAGATGGACCTGGTCTTTAGAGGGAAACCCTGGACCTTGTCAGAGCCCCCTGGGCAAAGTGACGTCATGCAAACGTCCTTTTTCCGAATGGGATGGCACCTGCCTGTCACAGTCAGTATGGGGGGATGAGGGGGACGTGGCCGCCAGGTACGTCCCTTCACATAAACGTTCTGGTCGCTGCTGAATGCTGACAGTGCACAATGTCCTGAGACACAAGACATCACGTACATAAATCACCAGGGCGTGTGCGTTTTAGCCCAGTTTTTCATTCAACCTTTACTGTATTTAGTCAGGTAAATCTCATTGAGCCTCGTGGACTCATTACAAGAGCGACCTGCTAGCAGTTGTTCAGCTACTGTTCAGTAGTTGCTGATCACAACCAGAAATCTGATCTACTGGGCGCGCACACACGCATTTGGAATCGCTGCGGGCAGGTTTTCACCCCCCCGGCGTGCTAGATTGGCCACTCGGGAGAATGCTCAGTGCTCACTGTTCCTCCCCTTAAGCCCCCAGGACAACCCCCGCTGGGGGTGGATGCATTTTGCACATAAACCGTGGCCCAAAAACACTGTTTTGTGTTTTTTCCTCCAGTCTAGCTGCTGCCAGAGCTACTGGAAAGGGTGAGGGAGGTGGCATTATCAGTGATTCTGATCGCCCCGGAGCACTTGAACGTACCATGGTTCCAGTGCTACAAGCAACTAAGAGTTTCCCTATGATAGGTCAACATCTACTGGTCTGGTTGCTGAAACGCGAATGTTTAGAAAGTCTTAAATTTTTCTAAAAGACGTTTTATGCACTACCCTGCGAGCGTGTGCAAAGTGTTTACGCGTCAAATGGGCTGCTTGTCAACAATGATGCCTGGGAAGTCAGTTGGACCCATCTTCATTTTCTCTGGGTTCCATCTTCCCATGTTTACAGTTATGGCTGGTCAGAAATTTAGCCTTCAGCACGGTTAAGCCTCCGACAGAGCTCAGTGTACTGCCTGTACGCCACTCTACGCGTGCATTCTGTGCGCACGCGTTCGCTGGCACAGCTCTGCTTTCATTCGCGCGTTAAATGCTCGCGTTTTCGCTCCAAATCCTTGTTGTAATTTGAGCAGCTGCGCGCAGAGCATGTACCTACAGGACAAACTGAGGTCGCTGATTGGTCACTTGCTGACACGCCTACTGAAATGATTGACAGCTCGGGTGAGAGAAGGCATGAGCTGGCCGGCTGCAGCCCGCTGCGGTGTTTTTAAGCTTTATATGTTAATAAAAAGTTCTAAGAAATAAAAATAAAAACAGGGAGCGCTTTTCCTGCAGCCCACCAGGAAATATTTAAAACCTTGCGCAGCCAGGTAAGACATGAATTCATTCATTTCAGTCATGGAATGAACGGAGGATGAAGCGATTACTTGACTTTTGGCAAAAAAACAAAATAAAAGTACAGTTTAGCGATGAAGAAGGGGAATTTAATTCATTTGTGTAACATGCAAAACAGTCCGGCGCCGGGGAAGTTTATTGTGAGACAACGCGTATCGCGTATGCGGTCGTAAAATTTGAGCTTTGCGCGTTCGTGCCCTGCGGGGCTACGCTTTTGCCTCTTCGTACGTATGGTGTAATGTGGCATACTGCCTGTACGCTGAGCTCTGCCGGGGGCTTTAGAACTTATGCTCCAGCGATTTCTTCCTACCACGAGGGGTGCAACGACATAACAGTTTTTAGTCATCCCCTGTTAAAACGTTTTCTGAAGGATGCTCGTCATCTTAGTCCGATTCACGCACCTTAGTCACACAATGGGACCTAGTTACTGTGCCGAGTTCACTAACTAGGGATCCATTTGACCAGTCTAGACCAGATACAGTTAAAGTTTTTATCCTTAAAACAGCTCTGTTGCTGGTTCTAACTTCGGCTAAGGAGTAAATGACTTGTCTGTTTCTCCTTCTCTTAAAGGAAGAAAAAATGATTGAGGGAAGGGAGTTCAGTTGAACTTAGACCAACCCTGCTTTTAGCCTTAAAAGCTTGACGTGTTCATTCAAAGTTTAAATCATTCACTGAACGGCCTTGTTCTCCTCCTCTCTTTACTGCAGAGGAAGAACGCCTACATTTGTCTTGTCCAGTGCGGGCACTAAAGTGTTATGTGACACGCACTGCTGCAATGCTTAAATCTGATAAGCTTTTTGTGCTTCTCAGAGGACAATCTCAGGGTCAACCTTGACCTCTCAGCGGTTGTCACATTGGCTATATGAGGCAATTTCTCTGGCATACAGCTTTCTGGCCTCCAGCCTCTTGAACGTATTAAAGTTCACTTCTCTAGAGGGATTGCGGTTCCACAGCCCTGCACGGAGGTCTTCTGTGCAGGACATGTGTTCAGGCGGCCTCTTGGTCGTCAGCGAATCCCTGTATCTATTTTGGTTACAGAACATTTCCAGCTCCTCCCTGATGCATTATGTTTTCAGGGTTGTTGCAGAGTGATTGTCTTTCATTATCAATAGACTTATTGATGAATGACACAGTTGTATCTGCTTTGTTGATTCTGATTATGAATTCAGAGTCGTTCATTTACCATCAGATGATGAGGATTGTCCACCTGCTATATTGTGCAACTTTTTGTCTCAATTGACGGTGCATCTTCATGATTATTGAGGTGTGGCGGTTGCCTGAGTGTGTTATGGTTTCCAATCAGACCCAGTGAGGCATGAACCATATCCTGCTCCGCCTTTAATCCAATAGGCATGGCTTAAAGGGCGGAGCTACACGAATATAGAACATTGGTTACGTATTGTAACCCTAGATTCTATGAGTGTAGCGTAGCCCTTTAAGCCCCGGGGCCTCTCTGGCTCTCATTTGGCTGAATTTTTTTGCCTTTTTGGGAGCAGTTTCTTGGTCAATGGCCGCTTAAATAGTGACCGAGGCGTGGCCCATAGCAGGTAGGCGTGGACTACAAGTCTTCAGTGATTGGCGCGAAGCGCGAGAATAAACCCAGGCTTAAAGGGTGTAGTGATACACCTCGTCTTTGATATTTTAGGGTTCACACCTCTCTGAAACTCTCAGTGTTACACTTGCTTGGAGCTCAAGGAGACAAGTGGACACTATATTTTGTTACAATTATTTTGAATTAATGGACACTAATTAATCAGATTGAACTTTCTCTTTAATGTGTGTTAATTCAGAATTGATCAAACAGTATTTTTGTCATTTCAATGATGATCTGTTACTTGCATGACTTTGACCCTTCGGCTGGTTTATTTCTGCAGAACAAGCAGTCTTTGAATCTAAAGCACAAGGTCAGAGTAAACGTTTAACTTGCAGCTTCTTTTGTGTTGTCTATGAAGTTAGCCATAATATTCTCTGTGCCCACAAGCAGGCCACCTGGCTGTTTATGTAAACAGTTTTCCTGTTGTCCGTCAAGAGACTTTCTGCCTATGGGATCATACTTCCATCTTTTATTTTGTTAACCAGCCTGTAGCCGTTAAGGAGGTGGGTCAGTCCCCACCTCCCCTATAAATGGGCACTTCCTGCATTTTCGTTAGTTTTTTGGAAGAGAACTAAATGACAACTGGTTTCTCTCCTCTGGGAAAAGCTGGAGACGGCCCGGTCATGTGTCAACGACCCACGTCTCAGCTGGAATCATAGTAAAGCCTTACTTTGATCCATTCACTCATTTCTGGAAGAATTTGTTTTCTGAAGTTTTACTTTGAAAGTTCAACCAGTGCGATTGGGGCCTGTTCCTGCCGGTGAAAGCGTGCTCCCGCTCGTCTGATCCAGTCATACACGCACGAAGTCATCTGGACGTTCACTGGACAACACAGTCCGTTAGTGTCCACAAACTTCTCAGTCCTCACCTCGCAAGACGTCTCGTCACCAGGTAAAGAGGCGTTTGTATGCTGCACGTGTCGGAAGTACAGCTAAGATCCGTATGGGAAAGCTTGCCACCCTGGTTGTTTTCAAAATAATTAACTTTAGCTTAACTTAGCTTCCAGTACTCCTTCCTCCTATTTCTTATTTTTCATAAGCATTTAATCTGTCAAGTAATGTGCCAACAGTTAAGTTTAAATTGTCTGTTTGTTTTAATTTGAATTCTTGTCAACGTAGTTATTAAATCAGAGCTAATATCGATACAAATGTTTAATGTAATTCTTGTGATAGTTTCAATAAAAGGTCTATTTTCTGGTAGACCAATATAAATTGAAGTCTCCTGTGAAATTACATTTCTGGCTAATCACATCGTCAGATTTATTGATTTATTCTGAAAAAGTTGAGACCCCGTGAATTGGTGGCATGTTTGTGCAGATAAGTCTGCTCAGCGATGCGCACCTAAAACTATAGGTAAGTCAGTAAACTGACCTCGTTTGTGTTTAATTACACAAACGGCCTATAGATTTCCTTTACATATTGGTGGCCGCGTACGGTCTGCTGAAAGATTAAATTGATAAGTTGTTTTTGTAGCTTATTTTTGTTACGGTGTTGTTGGCATTAGTTTGCATCCTGTTGTGGACTTATAGAGTGGTTTTGGCTGGTGAGTGTCTCAGAGATTGCTAATAGTGGCATTGTCTGGTGCGTTTTCCCGTTAGAATTATTCTTTTCTTTCACTTTTGAACGTGTGTTTTGGAGCTGCGGATGAATGAATGTTTGTTTTTGTGAGACGTTTCATTACGTGTCGCGAGGCTGCATGCATTTTTTCGTTTTGTGACCGCCGTGTCACCTCTGCTTCATTTTATTACATCTGCGATTTTCTGTTGAAGCTGTGTCACACATTTGCTGCTCCATTTTACCTAATCTGTTACAACGTGTTTGCCGAGGTTCGGGAAAACCCACTCCGCTTTTGGACCGGATGTGTTCCGGTTCCGTTTGACGTAAAGTCCGTTGTTGTACACAGTTAGCGTGCTGCCTTCTTTGGAAGGCGTGGGGGTTAGCCTGGTTGTGTTTTAGCTCATTGACGGTATTTTCTGCGGTGTAAAAATACGTTTATTTTGTGAAAGAGTGTCTAGAACCTTGGGTCGAGCTAATGCTAAAAGCGGTACCGGGACAAGATGGCTGCTTAAAGCGTTGTGATTGGTCCATTGTGAGTTGTGTTCAAGAACGTTGGTTTCTGTAGACTCTGGTTGTCAGATTCATTTTTGCACACATTTCTGACAGTTTATCTGTGTTGTTTGAGTTCTATGCACGTGGTATCGCCGAAGACTGGCTTAACCGCGGTGTTTTGCGATATTTATGACTGTTTTAGAACGTTGAAAAGTCCGTTCCACGCTTTTGTTCGACGGATCGTAGGTCCGTGAACACACCGCTTGAACGGCACGTCGCACGTGGGCGGCGTTAGGTTTGGAAGACACAGTTTCCCATGAACACTTGGGTTTTAGAACTACAGTTCTGTCTTCGCTGTGATTGGTCGATTACGCTGTAAGTGTTGACGCTTGCTCACTGAGGAGCTCGCTCCTCGTCAATTTTCACTTCGGCTGCTTGTCCCAGACGAGTTTCCGTGCTTGTTTGTCCATTACTGTCATTAAAAAGACTGTTTAAACGCGGTGTTTTTGAGATTGTAATGGGTGGATTGAGTCGGTTGCTCTGACACTGCCGATCGCCATGTGACCAGGTCACGTGACACCGATTTTGCCGGTTTTATGAGGACCGACCTTATTTCTTTCAAACGAAGTTTAAAAGGTTTCACAGTTCAACCGATTTTGCTCACATGATTTCGTTTTTGTGAGCCTGGGTTCTAGAGCTTATCACGTTACGCTTTAGATCTGTCTGATTGATGCTTTTCATCCGTTGTTGGATGTCTGTGTGGGCTAAAAGCTGCAGCTTCGCTCACTGGTGATAACAGCGCCTCTATAGCGGTCAGATAGAGAAATTACAGTCGCTGTGATAAACTCACTTCCAGCGCTGTGCCCCCTGCTGGTTACATTAGAAGACGCAGTCTTCCTGTAATTTGTACATGTTGAATGTTCCTGTTTTAAACGGGAAACATTTGGAGAATATTGTACACACAGCACCCTTTCATTTGATTTTCACGTATAATCAAATGTTGATGGCAGGACAGTTACACAGATTTAATACAGACATGTCTGTTTTTTTGATAAGCCTTGACACTTTTATCATCAATTCTGTGCAAAACTAGCTCTCTGTCCCTGTGTTTGTAAACTGCAAGTTTAAAATAACACACAGGAAGCATCTTTTGTCTTGGTTTTTCACAAAAAATCACACAAAACTAGCCAACCTTGATGGTCGTCTCATGGGTTGACAATTTATTGATAATCACTGATTTTTGTTGATTTCACGTCTTGGATGTTACTGAGCAGCTACACACAGGCCCTCCTGTTTATTTTAGATACAAGTTTATTTAGAATAACAAGCTGGTGGGCCTTGCTCTCTACGGTGGCTTCTTTAATTTGTGTTTCACAAATTTCCAGATAAGATGGCGGCCTCTGCAGATGAGACCCCTGATACCTCAACAGCTGATTTCGACACTGTGCGTTGTGAACGTACGGTTTCCATGGATTGTGTGGACAAAGCGTTAGTGCTTCTCACTACTCCGATCACCTCCTATGGTGCGGAGTTGAAAGATCTGTCTGAAGCAGAGGTAGAGGGTGCTTTAAAAGTTTTGGCTGACGGTGCTGCGTCAGATAAAACAAAGCAAAAAGGCACTGAACGCCTGGCGAAGTTTGCGCTTTTGCTGAAGGACAAATTAGACTTTGAGGTCGTCAGAAGAGAGGTGCTCTCGAGGGAGCTCTCGGAGGTGCGGGATGATGCAGTCGTGGCGTGCCGGGCTGCTGCAGACAGGTGTGATAAGATTCAGGCTGCTGCGGTGCAGGAGGTTGGGTCTTTAAAACTGCAGCTGCAGTCACTCACAGACTCACACGAGGACAGCATTCGTGCTAGGGAGGATGTTTATAGCAAAGCTCTGGCAGACAATGATGCATTGCAGCAGCAATGCAATGCGTTCACAGCTGAGAATAAGGATGTGGTGGCGAGGTTGGAGAGTGCGAGGCAGAGAGGGATAATTATAAACTGTATTGGCAGGCGTCACAGACGAGCATGGCTCTTGTTCAACAGAAGTTGACAGGGTGTGAACAAGAGATGGTAGTGTTCGAGCAACGTTTGTCGGTTCTACAAGGTCAAAATGATGGCCTGAGTGCCCAATTAAAAGACTGTAAGTCTGAATTGGCCTCTACTACCGATAAACTCAGTAAGGAGAGGAGGACGTGTGTGGAGCTCATGTCAAAACTGGGCAACAGGCCATACACCCCTCCACCACCATCTTCTCCCACACCTGTTGATCCCACACCTGTTGCTCCGCCCTCATTCCCTCCTGTGCCTCAAGACCCACTGCCTCCACCACCACCAGCCTCGCCCACACCTGTTGGTCTGCCCTCATTCCCCCCTGGGCCTCCACCTCCCTCACACCCGTCCGCACCTCAGTACCCACCCCCATTCGGAGGTGGGTATCCGTGGATGGGTCCTGGTTACCCCTGGCCTGGTATGCCATTTGGGGCGCCGGGTGTGTTCGATAAGAATTACCGGATGCCTCTGTCTATAGACCAACTCCATAAGCTGTCTAAATACATTCAGCGCTTTGAACCAGGGGACTTGGGTTCTAACGAAACCAAGGCCTACCTGAAGAACCTGGAGTTGAAGCTAGATCGCTTCTCCAATGTCACGGTTGCCGATAGGATCACTCTAATCAATCTCACCTCTAGCAGGGAGGTGCAGTATCTTATTGAACGTCAACCGGAGGACATAAGGAACGACTATAAGCGTCTGTGTGATGTTATTATCACGAAATTCACTCCTCGCGCGGGAATCGATGGTTTCCAAGCCGCGATGAAGATCAAGCAAGGTCGCAACGAACATCCACAGGTCTATTACAAAAGGTTCTTCCAAGCTTACTTTGGTAATCGGAACGAACCTGGGATGGAGGAGGAGAGACATTTTAAGTGTCTTTTCATCGAAAACTTGCATCCTGAGATAGGTTCGTCGGTTGAAATCATGGCCAACGGCAACAGGAACACTATCACGGAAGTGTTGGAGTATGCCGTACGTGTTTTTGAGGCATTCAGCAAACGCAGGGCTCCCATGGAGGCATTTCCAAGTGAGAGGGGCTTGTTCCGTCCACTGGAGCTAGAAGGGGCGCGAGCGTCTGCTCCTTCTTCTGATGTCGGCGAGACGAAGCGGGATGCCCTACGGGCACCTCGGAATGATGATGTTCGCCCCACTGATGAGCCAAGGTGGTTCAGGTCTGGTCAGGAGGGTGGGCAGCGATATAAAAAGGGGGGTGCACGTCCTAATGTTGCAAAGTACGGTCAGCAGGTTGACTCGCGCAACAAGGGCTCCCAGAGGGGACCCTCACGCAAGGGTGCTGCTCCGCCTACACCTCGGAAAAGTGTACCCGAGACGGGCGATGGGCAACGCAAGCCCCAGAAAGTTGACCCTAAACCTCTGAGTTCAGAAGAGACCGAGGTCATACGTCGGTTGTTAGGGAATTTTCAGGCTGCTAACAAAGATAAGAAGCCTGATGCGTTGTACGGGGCTGTCGTTGATAGTAACTCGGTGCACGCAGACGGCAACGGTGACACTATTACTGACGGTCAACAAGACATTGGTCAGCATGATACTGTCGGTCGGAGCGTGGACAGTCAGACCTTTGACAGTCCAGCACATGTCAGTCAACATGACATTGACCGTGGCCCTGACATCATTGTTACAGAG
>JBBPBX010074391.1:0-17590 GCA_038048925.1 Garcialebias charrua
TACATTATATATATATATATAAATACATACACTGCTCACAAAATTAAAAGGAACACTAAAATAACACATCCTAGACCTCAATTACTTAAATATTATTATTGACAAACTTTATTTTTCATTCAACCTTTATTTATACAGGCTAGCCTCGTTGAGTCACGGGGACTCATTTACAAGAGGGACCTGTCTCACTCACACCAAACAACCATCCACTCTCACACTCACACCTAGGGTCAATTTAGAGTCACCAATCAGCCTAACAAGCATGTTTTTTGGTCTGTGGGAGGAAACCGGAGTACCCGGAGGAAACCCACGCATGCACGGGGAGAACATGCAAACTCCACCCAGAAAGGCCCCGGACCGGGATTTGAACCGGCAACCTTCTCGCTGAGAGGCAGCAGCTCTACCAGTTGTGCCACCGTGCTGCCCAAGGCTTATTATTTGCACAATACAATTAGTTGAGAAGAAAATAACACAAAAATTATCAATGTAAATAAATAATATTACACCATGGAGATCAGGATTATGATTCATAGTCAATATCAAAGTGGAAAGTAATGTGACATTCTGATTCAACATCAGTGAATATTCCTCAAGACACGTCTAAATGAGATTCAGTAGTGTGTGTGGCCTCCATGTGCCTGCATAACCTCCCAACAACACTTCGGCATGCTCCTGGTGAGACAGTGGATGTTCTCCTGAGTGATCTCTTCCCAGACCTGGATTAGAGCATCACTTAGCTCCTGAACAGTCTGTGGTGGGATGTGGCCTTGGTGGATTGACCAAAACATTATGTCCCAGATGTGCTCAATTGGATTCAGGTCTGGGGAATGGACAGGCCAGTCCATAACATCAATGCTCTCATCATGCAGGAACTGCTGACACACTTCAGCCACATGAGGCCTAACATTGTCATGCATAAGAAGGAACCCAGGGCCCACCATCAAATGGTCTCACAATGGGTCTGAGGATCTCATCCCGGTACCTTATGGCAGTCAGGGCACCTCTGGCTAGCACATGGAGGGTTGTGCAGCCATCCAAAGAAATGCCTCCCCACACCATGACTTACCCACCACCAAACCGGTCATGCTGGAGGATGTTGAAGGCATCATAACATTCTCCACATTGACTCCAGACTCTGTCACATGTCACATGTGCTCAGTGTGAACCTAATTTCATCCGTGAAGAGCACAGGGCACCAATGGTGAATCAGCTAAATTTAGTGTTCCCTAGCAAATGCCAATTGTCCTGCACGGTGTTGGGCTGTAAGCACAGGCCCTATATGTGGATGTCTGGCCCTCATACCACCCTCATGAAGTCTGTTTCTGACAGGTTGAGTGGAAACATGCACATTAGTGGCCTGCTGGAGGCCAATTTATAGGGCCTTGGCAGTGGACCTCCTGCTCCTCCTTGCACAAAGGACAAGGTAGTGGTCCTGCTGCTGGGTTGTAGCCCTCCTATGCATCCCCTCCATGTCTCCTGGTGTACTGCCATATCTCCTGGAACCTATTCCATACTCTGGACACTGTGCTGAGAGACATAGCAAATCTTCTTGCCACCGCTCGCATTGATGTTCCATCTTGGATTAGCTGCACTACTTGAGCAACTTCAGTGGGCTGTAAAAAACACCTCATGATGCTTCTACGCATGAGAGCACTAACAAAGTGAAAAAATGACTAAAAGTTCAACCAGGAAAGGTGAGAACAGAGAAATGACCTGTGGTCACCACCTGCAGAATCACTCTTTTATAGGGTTGTCTTGTTAAGTGCCTCTCATTCCACCTGTTGTGTGTTCCATTTGCACAACAGTAGTGGAAACTGATTCACAATAAGCGTTACTACCTAAGTTGTGACATTGATTTCACAAAGGTGTGACTGATTTGGAGTTACATTGTTTTGTTTAGGTCCATCCATCCATTATCTTTTACCCGCTTCTTCCATTTTGGGTCACGGGGGTCGCCAGTGCCCATGTCCAGCAATCACAGTGCAAGGGGCGGGGTACACCCTGGACGGGTCGCAAGTCCATCACATAGAGACAAACAAGACAATTAATCATTCACTCTCTCACTCACTTTATTTTTTGAGCAGTGGTGTGGTGTGGCCATCTTGGATTTTGATGTAGCAAACCAATTTTCAACAGTGCCCTTTCTTATGCCTAGATGTAAATACACACCAAAATGGATGTGGGTATCTTGCTTTTTTTTCGTCAACCAGCTCACAAGATGAACCAGATAGACAGTATTCCATCTTCAGAATAAGTTCCAGAAGTTCCATCTTCGCTCTGAAGTGAGACAATAAAACTTTTACTGCTTTGAAATGTTTATGTGTTCAAATAATATTCAATTCAAAATAAAATAAAATAAATTTCCTATTTATGAGACTGAGCTTGTTACAAGATTTCAGACTGAAGAAGTCTTTTGGTTAAAAGACAATACGTTTCAACAGACAAAAATCTGTCCAGAGGATCTGACAAGGGGACCTTGTTAGATTTTGCTACCCGGATTATTGAGCATGCATCAGGATAATATTCAAAGCAGTTTAGTTTATTTATATAGCGCCAAATCACAACAGAAGTTGTCTCAGGGCACTGAACAGAAACACTGACATAAAGAAAAGCCAATTAGCAAAAATTATCGTATTAAGGATGCCAGCAGATTGCATTCAATCATCACTTTGTCACAGTCTCCCATCCTGAGAAAGCACAAAGGAGCCAGTGGAAATAAAAAAAAACTCCCTTTTAACAGGAAGAAAACTCCAGATGAACCAGGCTCAGAACGAGCAGCCATCTGCTTTGAACGGCGGGCGCTGAGAGAACAGGACGGCGAAACATACAAACAAAAACAAAAAAACAGCAGAATGTCAGGTCCAGGTGTACTGTCCATTGGAGGAAAGACACGAACCACATATTACAGGTATAAATAATAACAAAGACAAACAAGTAGAGCAATTAAAGAGAGCAGCATAGTGAGGATATGTGGTCATTTTGTCCTTCAGCAGTATATAGAAGCATAACTAAGGGATAGCTCAGGAAACCCAAGCTGACCCTAATTATTAGGGGTGTAACGGTACGCTAAAATCACATTTCGGTTCGGTTCAATTACAAGGAGGGCTCGGTTCGGTTTATTTTCGGTTTATTTTCGGTACAAAAAAAAAAAGACAAAATAAAGACTTACAAAATGTTTATTTTGAAAATATGCCAAAAATATGTTTGTATTGTATTGTAGTAATAAATAAAAGTGACCCATTTGGATGATATTTTAAATAAACAGCACTCTACAATAAATAAATTATATTAAAAATAATAAAAATCTTAATGAATACAATAACAGTCAGAACCAGAACAATAAGCAGCAACAGACTGTTTACAATCTTAACTAATAAAGTTTTTGTCCAGTAGCACCAGTGTGGCTGTATTTGTCCTCATTACTCACAACCTCTTCTTGGTGGGACTGGTCCTGGAACAGTTCCAGAGTTCAATTCAGTCATCACACACTTCTTAGCTGCAGCAGGTGATCTCTGGTGGATTTCCCTGAAGTGGAAGGAGAGCAGCTACCTCTGTAACTGGAAATACTGGAAATAAAACACAGAGGTAAAAAAATAAGTTAATAAGATTATAATTTTAAATAATAATAAATTATAAATAATAATTATAATAAAATAACAATACCTCTTGAACGGTTGAATATCTCACTCATCATCAGGGCAGGGTTTAAATCAGCTCCAGGACTTGTTGACCATCAGTTTTAGTTTTTTCATAAAGAGCTGAACTTTTTGACTTAAGTGTTGACGTGATGGATGTCTCATAGCAAGGATCAACTGTGCATTAAAAACTTTCAGACTTAGATTCAGAGCTTTAAAAACTCATACAGTTTGTGTTATTGATCTGGACCCATCTAAATTACCTGATGAAGTTGTTTAAATGCAGCTGTGTTGTTAGCGCACTTTGTAGAAGTTGTTTAAATGCAGCTGTGTGGTTAGCGTACTTTGTAACAGCTCGTTCACGTTCTGATGACGTAGTTTCCAGCGCGTTCACGTTAGACGTGTTGCTGCTGCAGATCCAGTCTTCATGAAAAAACGTCCACACACACAGCTTTGTGCGCTCGTCTTTTAACAAGAAAACCATAACGTTAACAAACAGGAAACCGCAGCGAGAAGCTAACGGCTAATGCTGCGCGTGCTGCGAGATAATAGCTCCGTGCTGAAACGCGCCCAGGAAATTTTGTTCCGCGGCGCACATATTAACATTCAATGAGTGAAAAAATAACCGTTTCGGTACAGCACGTTCGGTTCGGTCCACCTCCGTACCTTTTCGGTTCGGTACACCAACTACAACCGTTACATGCCTACTAATTATATAATGATACCTTAAGCCCCCAGTATACTCCCGCGTACGTCCATACGCAGAGGTACGCACGTACTACGCAGAGGTACAAGCGTACCCCCGCAGGGCATGTACGCGCAAAGCTAAAATTTTACGACCACGTACGCAAACGCGGTGTCGCACAATAAACTGCCCAGCGCCGGACTGTTTTGTATGAAACACAAATGTATTAAATTCCTCCTTTTTCATCCCTGATCTGGCCTTTTCTTTTGTTTTTGTTTTTTGCCACAAGGCAAGTGATCTCTTCCTTCTCCGTTGACGCCATGACTGAAATGATGAGAAATTAACGAATTTGTCACGAGTGCATTAAACTCAGGTCCAGCGTGGCTGCAGGAGGTTCTGGAGATTCCCTGGTGTGCTGGTCTGATGTGTGAGCTTCAGGACCAGCGCTACCTGTTTTTTTTTTATTTTTTAGAACTTTTTTACTAACAACATATTAACACAGAACACCACTGCGGCTGTAGCTGCCAGCTCTCGCCTTTTTTTTCTCCGATCTGTAAATCAATTCAGTAGGCGTGTCAGCAAATGACCAATCAGCGACCTCAATTTGTCCAGTAGGTAAACGCTCCCTGTCTGTGGAGTTGCGTTGCAGCTGCTCAGGGTGTATACTCGCTATGACGCCTGAACCCTCTGCGTACAGTACGCACGTACGTACGCATGAATGGACGTACATGGTAGTATACTGGTGTCTTTACCTAAAAATCTATTTTTGTCGCTGTTGTCAAAGTCAAAGTCAAAGTCAACTTTATTGTCAAAACTGCAATATGTACAGGACATATACAGGATTGAAATTGCATTTCTCTCAGTCCCTCGGTGCAACAGTAACCATTTAAACACTAAAACGCTGAAACATTTAATAAACATAAGCATAAAATATTTGCCCAACCAGTTTACATGTGCTTTGTGGACTTGGAAAAGGCATTCGACAGCGTCCCTCGGGGGGTTCTGTGGGAGGTACTCCGGGAGTATGGGGTACCAGGCCCATTGATATGGGCTGTTAAGTCCCTGTACGACCGGTGTCAGAGCTTGGTCCGCATTGCCGGCAGTAAGTCAGGCTCGTTTCCAGTGAGAGTTGGACTCCGCCAAGGTTGCCCTTTGTCACCGATTCTGTTCATAACTTTTATGGACAGAATTTCTAGGCACAGCCAAGGTGTTGAGAGGATCCGTTTTGGTGGCCTTAGAATCGCTTCTCTGTTTTTTGCAGATGATATGGTCCTATTGGCTTCATCAGATCGTGATCTACAGCTTTCGCTGGAGCGGTTTGCAGCCGAGTGTGATGCGGCCGGGATGAGGATCAGTTCCTCCAAATCCGAGGCCATGGTCTTGAGCCGGAAAAGGGTAGCATGCCCTCTCCGGGTCGGGGATGAGGTCCTGCCCCAAGTGGAGGAGTTTAAGTATCTCGGGGTCTTGTTCACGAATGAGGGAAAACTGGAGCGTGAGATCGATAGGCGGATAGGTGCAGCATCCGCAGTGAAGCGGGCGCTGTACCGGTCTGTCGTGGTGAAGAGAGAGCTGAGTCGAAAGGCAAAGCTCTCAATTTACCGATCGATCTACGTTCCCACCCTCATCTATGGTCATGAGCTTTGGGTTGTGACCGAAAGAACGAGATCTCGGATACAAGCGGCTGAAATGAGTTTTCTCCGCAGGGTGTCTGGACTCTCCCTTAGAGATAGGGTGAGAAGCTCAGTCATCCGGGAGGGACTCGGAGTAGAGCCGCTGCTTCTCCACATCGAGAGGAGCCAGTTGAGGTGGCTCGGGCATCTGGTTAGGATGCCTCCTGGACGCCTCCCTGGTGAGGTGTTCCGGGCATGTCCCACCGGGAGGAGACCCAGAGGAAGACCCAGGACACGCTGGAGGGACTATGTTTCTCGGCTGGCCTGGGAACGCCTTGGGATTCCCCCAGAGGAGCTGCTCCAAGTGGCTGGGGAGAGGGAAGTCTGGGCCTCCCTACTTAGGCTGCTACCCCCGCGACCCGACCCCGGATAAGCGGACGAAAATGGATGGATGGATGGATGGATGGATAAAATGAAATAATAAAAGTGTAATACTGTCCTGAGTTTTTGCATAGTAGTTTTTGCATAGTAGTAGTATGAAAGTATGAAAAGTTACACCAACACTAAAACACTAAACATTTAATAAACATAAGCATAAAATTAAATAATAACAAGTGTAATACTGTCCTGAGTTTTTTGCATAGTAGTATAAAAGTGTAAAAAGTGTATCTATAAAATACATTGAAAGTTCTGGCATTGACATTTGTAATAGAGTGACAAAGCAGCATATGAAGTTTATGTACACAATATATGTATGAGGTAGTTGATATTGGTAGAGGTAAAGTGGCATATGCAATAAGGCTAGTAAAAAATAATATATATATCAGCAGTAGTGTAGATATAAAAAGTAGTGTAAATGTAAACAGTAGTAATAAATGTAAACAGTAGTAATGAATGTAAACAGTAGTAATAAATGTAAACAGTGAATGTAAACAGTAGTATGACTATAGGCAGTAATGTAATACAAACATTAGTGCAAATATGAGAAGTAGTGCAAACTGAATGAGCACATGACCGTGAGTTGAGTGAATAACCCGTTTTGATGACACAGAGTCCAGTGTTAAAATCTTTGTGTTGTGTGGTAATGTGTGAAAGTTTTTAGTGTTAAGGCAGTACAAGTGGGAGGGAGGGCAGAGCAGGTAGAGAGTTTAGCATCCTGACTGCCTGATGAACAGAGCTGTCACTCAGTCTGCTGGTTCGAGCCTGGAGACTCCTCAGTCTCCTCCCTGATGACAGCAGGCTGAAGCAGCTGTGTAGTGGGTGTGTGGGATCACCTGCCATGCAGAGGGCTTTCCGAGTGAGGCGGTTGCTCTGTAAGTCCTGTAGTGAGGGGAAGGAGGTGCCGACAAACTTCTCAGCTGCTCTCACGATGCGTTGGAGGCTCTTGTGGCAAGATGCAGTACATGCACCAAACCACACCGTGATACAGCTGGTCAGGACACTTTATATGGCACCCCTGTAGAAGGTGCACATAATGGGTGTTGGAGCTTCAGCCCTTTTCAGCTTGCAGAGAAAGTAGAGGCGCTGGTGAGCCTTCTTGGCCAGTGATGCAGTGTTCTTGCTCCAGGACAGGTCCTCTGAGACGTGCACTCCCAGGAACTTGGTGCTGTCCACTCTCTCCACTGGGTGCTGTTGATGGTCAGAGGGGCATGTTGGGCATCCCTCTTCCTGAAGTCCACAACAATCTCCTTTGTCTTCTCCACGTTGAGAGTGAGATTGTTGTGTCCGCACCACAAGGCCAGGCGGCTCACCTCGTTCCTGTAGTCCGTCTCATCGTTGTTGCTGATGAGACCCACCACTGTTGTGTCGTCCGCAAACTTGATGAAGTGGTTGGAGCTGTATGATGGTGTGCAGTCGTGTGTTAGCAGGGTGAATAGAAGGGGGCTCAGCACACATCCTTGTGGGGCTCCTGTATTCAATGTGATGGTGCTGGATGTGTTATTCCCGACCCGTACTGCCTGTGGTCTCCCGGTCAGGAAGTCTAGCAGCCAGTTACACATTGAGGTGTTCAGCCCCAGACTGTCCAGTTTAAGGATGAGCTGTTGGGGGAATGATGGTGTTGAATGCCGAGCTGAAGTTGATGAACAGCATTCTAACATAGGAGTCTTTTGTGTCCAGATGTGTGAGAGCTGTATGGAGGGCAGAGGAGATGGCATAGTTGGTTGAGCGATTAGGCTGATATGCAAATTGGAAGGGATCCAGGGAGGACAGATGTGATGCTTTTCATGACTAGCCGTTCGAAGCACTTCATCAGGATCGGGGTGAGTGCTACTGGACGATAGTCATTGAGGCTGGAGGGCGTTGCCTTCTTTGGGACAGGGATGATGGTAGTGGCTTTGAAACAGGTGGGGACGATGGCCTGACTCAGTGAGATGTTAAAGATGTCCGTGAAGACCACTGCGAGTTCCCTTGCACAGTCCTTCAGCACACGACCAGGTATGTTGTCAGGACCAGAAGCTTTCCGGGCGTTGATCTTGATGAATGATCAATGATGAACGCCTTACGCTGTCTGGGGACAGCGCCAGCACCTGGCCATCAGGAGAGGGGGTGAGTTTTTGTGCAAGTGTGCTGTTGCATGCCTCAAACCAAGCAAAGAAGTCATTCAGTTCATTCAGCGTAGAGGTTGTGCTGTCACAGGTCTGTGGGGATGGTTTGTAGTTTGTGATGGTCTGTATTCCCTGCCACAGACTCCGTGTATCCTTGCTGTCCTTGAAGTGGTGAGCTATTTTCCTGGAATACTGCTTCTTGGCCTTTCTGATGTCATTGGACAGATTGTTTCTGGCTACCCTCAGGCCCACCTGATCTCCCGCTGTGAAGGCAACATTTCTGGCTCTCAGGAGTCTGTAAACCTCTGCTGTCAGCCATGGCTTCTGATATGCCCGAACACTGATGGTCTTGAGGTTGGTTACATCATCAATGCACTTGGTGATGTATGAACATACAGTGTCTGAGTACTCCTGGAGACATGTGTTGTTGTTTGTGGTAGCAGCTTCTTTGAACATACTCCAATCTGTGGTGTCAAAACAGTCCTGGAGTGCCTCTGAAGACCCCTCTGGCCACACTCGTATCTGCTTGCGGACTGGTTTTGTGACTTTCACCAGTGGCCTGTATGCTGGCTTTAGCATAACACAGATATGATCTAAAGCACCGATGTGGGGGAGTGGGAGGGCCTTTTAAGCTCCTTTCATGGTGGTGTAAACTTGGTCCAGTGTATTTTTGCCTCTTATTGGAAAGTTTATGTTTCTGTATGTTTTTGGAAATACACTCTTTAAATCTGCTTGGTTGAAATCACCAGCCATGAGGCGAAAAGTATCATGGTGGGTTGTTCGTTGCTCACTGATGTGCAGATATAGTTCATTCAGTGCCTCACCTCTAATTTTGCAGCTGGAGCTTGAAGGAATATATACAGCAACGATCATAACAGCTTTAAATTCCCTCTGTAAATAGAATGGTCTGCATTTAATAGTCATAAACTCCACTAAAGGTGAGCAGTGTTTGTAGACCACAGCAGCATCCAGACACCAGGCGTTGTTGATGCAAATACAGAGCCCCCCTCCGTGTGTCTTACCTCCCTCGATGAGAGCTCTGTCCGCTCTGTAGCATGTTAGCCGCTCGAGCTGAATAGCATGGTCTGGAACGTTGTTGTTAAGCCACGTTTCCATGAATACAAACACACAACAGTCTCTCACAGTCTTTTGTGTCGTGCGTAGCAGGCATATATAATCCAGTTTATTGTCCAAGGAGCGTACGTTAGCCAAAACCATGGATGGGATAGCCGGCTTGTGTGGGCTAGTTGCTAGCCTAGCTCCGATACCTCTGCGCTTACCCCGCTTCTGCTTCCTGTTACGCCGCTTGTGGCGCTTCCACTGCGGGCGCGATGAAGGGAGGCTCGGTGCTAGCTTCCAGAGCAGGCCTTAGTCACGCAGCTTCTCCTCGAGCTCGCTGTTTATTCCCAAATGAGCGGTTTTTCCAACATCAAGAAGGAACTCACGGCTATACTTGCGTTCTTGAACACGTAGACATGACGAAGACGTGCCGGCACATTGCGGCATGCAGGACAAAAAAGACGATGACACTGTGTTGTCGGTCGAGAGTTGTCATCATTCTTTGTTGTCATCATTCTTTGTTGAAACCAGGTCTCTCTTGTAAATGAGTCCTCTAGGCTCAATGGGATTAACATGTCTAAATAAAGGTTGAATGAATGATTTATAGGATTTATCAAAAAGAAATACTTAAGCCCAATCTTAAAAGTAGACAACGTGTCAGCCACATGGACAGAAACTGGAAGTTGATTCCACAAGAGCGGAGCCTTATAACTGAAAGATATGCCTCTTATTCTGCTTTTGGAAACACTATGAACTACAAGTAAATCTAATAATATTAATAATAATCATTTTATTTAAAAGTGCCTTTCAGGACACCCAAGGACACTTAACAAACCAATACAGTGTAATACAGATCAAACATTATCAGCGACAAATTGAAATATAAAATAAATAAAGGATATAAAATGCAAGATAATAAAAACACATTTAGTAAAGTTAATGATAAGCTAGTCTGAAGAGGTGGGTGTTCAGGGCAGTCTTGAACAAAGAAAGGGAGGTGGTGTTTCGAAGGTCTGGCGGTAGAGCGTTCCAGAGGTGAGGGGAAGAGCAGGTGAAGGCCCTGCTCCCCATGGTGGAGAGGCGGGCAGAGGGTACATGGAGATGTAGCGAAGAGGAGGATCTGAGAGAGCGTGATGGGATGGAGATTTGTAGGAGGTCAGATAGATAAGGAGGGGCAAGGTTGTGGATAGCTTTGAACGTGAGGAGTAGAATTTTGAAGATGATGCGTGATTTAACCGGGAGCCAGTGGAGCTGCTGCAGGACAGGAGTGATGTGGTTATAGTAGGAGGTTTGAGTGATGACACGGGCAGCTGAGTTCTGGACCATCTGTAACTTGTGGAGAGATTTGTTAGGGAGGCCGTAGAGAAGGGAGTTGCAGTAGTCAATACGGGAAGTCACAAGGTGTACACCAGGATGGCTGTGGAGCAGGGTGTGAGAGAAGGACGGAGACGGTTAATATTACGGAGGTGGAAATAGACAGACAGAGTAATATTGTTGATGTGTGAAGTGAAGGAGAGAGTGGTGTCGAGGATGACATTGAGGCTCTTGACCTGAGGGGAGGGGGATAGCAGAGAGTTGTTAAGGAGGATGAGAAGATGTTCTGATTTTGAAATAGAGTTTTTGGTACCAACAAGAATGATTTCTGTTTTGTTGCTGTTTAGATGAAGGAAATTGTTAGAAAACCAGTGATTTAGCTCATTGAGACAGTCGGTGAGGATGGAGGGTGGTGGGTGGAGTTTGGTTTTGATGACAAGTAGAGCTGCGTGTCATCAGCATAGCAGTGGAAATGGACGCCGTATTTGCGGAAGATGTGACCTAGAGGAAGGAGGTAAATGATGAAGAGGAGGGGTCCGAGGACAGAGCCTTGGGGGACACCCGTGGAGACAGGGGAAGACTGGGAACGGAAGGATTTAAGCTGAATGAATTGAGTGCGGTCAGAGAGATAGGAGTTGAACCAGTCTAACGGGGTACCTGAGATGCCAATGGAGGTTAGTCTGTTGAGGAGGATAGAATGACAGATGGTGTCGAAGGCAGAGCTTAGATCCAGAAGAATGAGGATGGACAGAAGACCAGAGTCAGCAGCAAGAAGAAGGTCGTTAGTAATTTTTACTAGAGCTGTTTCTGTGCTATGGTGGGGGCAAAATCCAGATTGAAACTCTTCATAAATGTTGTTGTTAGACAGGTGAGAGTGAAGTTGACTAGAAACAGTTTTTTCAAGGATCTTGGAGATGAAGGGCAGATTGGAGATCGGGCGAAGATTATTGAAGTTGGTAAAGTCAAGACCTGGTTTCTTGGTGATAGGGGTGATGGCAACAGATTTGAAGGCTGTTGGGAACAATGCCAGAGGTTAGGGAGGAGTGGATGATGTTAGTGATGATAGGGAGCAGAGACGGGAGACAGGATTTAACAAGAACTGTGGGAAATGGGTCAAGTTGGCAAGATGAGGACTTGGACTTGCTGATAATGTCAGCAATGTTATCAGCAGGGGGAGGGAGAAGACAGAGAAAGGAAGGGAGGAAGGGGGAGTTCAACATGGATGCTGGGGGCAGTATTTGGACCAAGGTGTTTATGAATTGAAATAATCTTTTCATTGAAATATGACATCAGGGAGTTGCAAAATTCTGTGGAACCCATGTGAGAGGGTAGAGAGTTAGGAGATGAGACAGAACGGTGAAGGAGAGAGAACAATGTTTTTGAATTACCAACATTAGAACTGATGATGTCAGAGAAGTAGCTAGATTTGGCTTGAGAAATACTGTTCTTGTAATGGATGAGGTGGTTTGCATAAAGTTCCTTGTGATACCGGATTTTTTATAAAGACGCTCTAGCCGCCGACCTTTGGTTTTCAGGGAGCGGAGTGCTGGAGTGAACCAGGGTGCAGAGTTGGAGAAGGAAACAGGTTTTCAGGGGAGCAACAGAGTTAAGGATGTTGGTGAGGCTGGTGTTGTATAATGTGACAAGATCATCTGGGTTTGAGGAGTTGAGAGTGGAGAGGGTATTATTAATATGAGATAGAAGAATGTCATGGTTGATATTCTTGATATTACGGAAGGAAAGAGTGCGTTTAGGTTTATCTGAGGAAAATTTAAGATTAACATTGAATGAAACCATCAGGTGATCAGTAAATGGAAATTCATCAGAGGAACAGTTAAGAGGAGAAAGTCCGGAGCAGCAGAGTAAGTCCAGTGTGTGGCCCATCTTGTGTGTTGGAAAGTTGATGAATTGTTGAAAGTCTCAGAGCAAAGTGCTCTGTTGGAAAAATATGGAACAATAAGAAATGTAATATAAGATGGTGCTAGGTTGATGAGAATTATGTACCTTAGAAGTAAGATTTTGAATTCTATCTTGAATTTAACAGGGAGCCAATAGAGAGAAGCTACAACTGGAGAAATATGGTCTCTCCTATAAACTCTCATTAAAACGCTGGTAGCAGTATTTTGGATTAACTGGGGAAAAAAATATTGGGACACCCAGATAAAAAACAATGGTATTAATCCATCCTAGATGTGATTAATGCATGGATCAGTTTTTCTGCATCATTTTTAGATGAGATGTTTCTAATTTTTGCAATATTACGCAGGTGGAAGAAGGTGGTTCTAGTAACGTTTTTAATGTGGAGGTATGAAAGACATGTCCTGATCAAAAATAACACCAGAACTTTTAACATTAGAGCTGGAGGCCAAATTAATGCTATCCAGAGGAAGGGTAAGGCTGCAAAGTTTATTCCTAAAATGGTCTGGTTCAAAAACCACAACTTCTGTCTTGTCTGAGTTTAAAAGCAGAAAATTAAGGGTCATCCAGCTTTCTATGCCTTTAAGAGATGCTTGTAGTCTAAGTACCGTAGCTGATTGGATTCATCAGGTTTCATGAACAAATATGTTTATGTTTATGTTTATGTTTATTAAATTTGTTCATTTTTTTACAAAAGAAACAATACAAGACAATCTCATAATGATAGTGTACAAAATGTAAAAAAATGAAAGGTAGCAGAAAGAAGAATAAATCTTATTATATCTGCCCCTTATCTCCAACAATCAGATTAAACAACAGTAGTCAAACCATGTAAACAATAATAATCTTCAACCAACTTTTTCCAACAATCAGGTTAAACAATAATATTCTTCAACCAACAGTACAAAATGACTAACTCTTTCTAATTTTCTAACTAATACAATACACATTACGTTATTTCACATATATTTTTTTAACACATTTGTTTTGATCATTTTTTTAAATGTAAACATTGACTTGGCATTTTTAACTACATTCTCCAAGCCATTCCATAATCTAATTCCCTGGATTGAGGTAGAACGTCCCTTCAAACTGGTTCTGAATTGTGGTTTTACAAACAACTCTGTTCCCTTAAGATTATAACAACTTTGTCTTTTAACAAAGTGCATTTGGATATTTAAAGGTAATGCATTATTTTGAGCTCTATACATAACTGATAAAATATTATAGTCTACCAAATCATGGAACTTCAATAATTTTAGTTGATAAAATAATGTACTTGATGGATGACGGTAATGCTTTCTAGTGATAATTCTTACAGCTCTTTTCTGTAATACAAAAATAGGCTTTGTGATTGTTTTACACGCTTTCCCCCAAACATCAATACAATAGATTAAGTGTGGAACAATGATTGTGTTATACAACAAATACAGAGCTTTATCATTCAATAGGTCTCTGACTTTGTACAGCACTGCTATCGATTTAGCTATTTTTATTCTTACAGAATTTATGTGTTGTTTCCATGTCAGTTTGTCATCAATGATAACACCCAAAAACTTCACCTCATTCACTCTACAAATCTCAACATCCTCAATTTTGAGTGGAACATCAACAGTTTTCTTTTTATTACCGAATATCATGTAATTAGTTTTCTCTAGATTTAATGATAATTTATTTATTTTAAACCAAGTTTGTATCTTGACAAATTCTGTCTTTATCAATTCTAACATTTGTTCTATATCTTCACCTGAACAGAAAAAAGTGGTATCATCAGCGAAAAGTACACATTTAAGGAGTCCTGACACATTTACCAAGTCATTCACATATAAAATAAAAAGCTTTGGTCCAAGTACAGAGCCTTGGGGAACTCCACATGTGATATTACAGAGGTCAGATCTTACATCATTTATTTGTACAAATTGTTTCCTATTTTTTAAGTAGCTAGATACCCACTGTAATGCTGGTCCTCTAATACCATATTTGTTCAGTTTTTCAAGGAGAATGGTGTGATCAATAGTATCGAATGCTTTTTTTAAATCAACAAAGATACTGATACAATGTTGTTTTTGATCGACAGCAGTAGTTATTTGTTCCATTAATTCCATGAGAGCCATTGATGTAGAGTTTTTTGATCTAAACCCATACTGACTGCTGCTTAGAATATTTTGTTTATCTATAAATTGGTCTAGTCTGTTTACAAATAGTTTTTCAAGAATTTTTGAAAACTGTGGTAACAAGGATATAGGTCTATAATTGTTGAATACACATTTATCACCATTTTTAAAAAGAGGAACGACCTTAGCTACTTTCATATTATCTGGAAAAATTCCTGTTGAAAATGATAAGTTACATATATAATAATAATAATAATAAACTTTATTTGTATAGCACCTTCCTACAATGCCTTGCATTGACCAAGGTGCTTGACAGGATAAAAAGATGAATAAACTGGAATAATAAATCAGTGAAAATAGAATAGGAAACAACAGCAGTAAAAGAAGGCAATGGAAATAAAAAATGCTACATACTAAAATAACACAAGTAATAAAAGTTACCGGTACACTGAAATAAAAGTTACACACTGGAAGCTTATTTGAACAAGTGGAAATAAAAAGGCAATGGAAATAAAAAAATGCTACATATTAAAATACCAAAAGTAATAAAAGTTACACACTGAAAGCTTTTTTGAACAAGTGGGTCTTCAGTCTGGTTTTGAACAGAGTCAGATCAGAGGTGGCACGCAGCTCAAGGGGGAGACTGTTCCAGGCTTTAGGGCCGGCAACAGAAAATGACCGGTCTCCCCATTGTTTGTACCTTGAGCGAGGCACCTCCAGCAGGTGTTGACTGGCAGATCGTAAATCTCTGCCGGGCTGATGGGCTTTCAAAAGTTCTGAGATGTACAGAGGTGCAAGTCCATTCAGAGCTTTGAAAACAAACAGGAGCAGCTTGAACTGTATCCTGAACTGAACCGGGAGCCAGTGTAGAGAGGACAGGACAGGAGTGATGTGTTCATATTTTCGTGTGTTGGTCAAAAAGCGCGCGGCAGAGTTCTGTACAAGCTGTAATCGGGAGATGGAGGATTGATTAATACCAACATACAAAGCATTACAATAGTCAAGTCTGGAGGTCACAAAGGCATGGATGGCCTTCTCTAGATCACCACGGCTGAGAAATGACTTGACTTTGGAGAGCAGTCGGAGCTGAAAGAAGCTGGTCTTGACAACAGAACTGATCTGTTTATCAAACTTTAAGTTGGAGTCAAGCTGCACTCCAAGATTTCTGACCACCGGGTTGAAGGGGGAGGGGAAAACCAACACTGGGACTGGGAAGGATGTTGTTGGTGTCACCAGGAGCACTAAATAAAATGCATTCAGTTTTATCTGTGTTTAGGTGGAGGAAGTTTTGAGAGAGCCAGTGCTTAATGTCATTTAAGCAGTTGACAAGAGTGTTTGAACTGGGTGAGGGGTTGGGAGTGACTGGCAGATAGATTTGTAAATCGTCTGCATACATGTGAAAAGACAGGTTATGACGTGCAATGATTGATCCTAATGGCAGCATGTAAAGAGAGAAGAGGACTGGCCCTAGAATAGATCCCTGTGGTACGCCAGAGGTCAGAGGGGTTGATGAAGAGGAGGACAGATCGCCTATCATGACAGAAAAAGTTCTCCCAGACAGGTAAGATTTGAACCACTCAAGCACAGCTCCCTGGAGGCCAACCTGCTGAGACAAGCGGTTGATTAGTACCTGATGGTCGACGGTGTCAAAAGCTGCTGAGAGGTCTAACATCACCAGCAGAGCAGGGTTTTTTGCATCCAGAGACAGAAGAATGTCATTCTGTACTTTGAGCAGTGCAGATTCAGTGCTGTGACGAGCTCGAAAACCTGACTGAAATTTTTCAAACAGGTTGTTGAGTTCTAGAAAAGATTGAAGTTGAATAAAAACAATCTTTTCTAGGACCTTTGATAGAAATGACAGATGTGAAACTGGTCTGAAATTAGAGAGAGCTGTAGGATCTAGGCCTGGTTTTTTGAGAAGAGGCCTGACCACAGCATGTTTGAAAGCAGATGGCACAAAACCTGAAGATAGACAGCTGTTAATAAATGACAAAACACAAGGACCAATTACATCAAAGGACTGTTTGAACATTTTAGAGGGAATGATGTCCAGAGAACAGTTAGTTGGTTTCATCTGCTGAACCACCTTGGTGAGGTGAGGGAGTGAAACCAGGTCAAATTGGTCAAAAACAGCTGTGGTTATTGCAGACGCACAAGACTGGATGGTGTTGGATGAACTGACAATGTTCTGCCTGATAGAGTCTATTTTGTTGACAAAATAGCTCTGAAAGTCATCGCAGGTAGACTGTGTGGCAGTTTTCAGAACATTGACAGATGGGTTGATAACAGACTGGAGTCTGATAAGTCTCAATCTGGTCATCTGGACAGTTTATTTTAGTCGAAACGTTTCACCCTCAGTCCAGAGGGCTTCCTCAGTCAGAGTTCCAGCACACTGATCTTCCCCCACCAAGCTGTAAACAACTTATGTGGACCAACCAGTTTGCTGGAGCCAAGATGGTTTCTGGGGGCCGTCCTGTCATTCGTCGACTCCTCCCAGGCAGGCAGCCACAGCCAAAGTGGTTCAAAACAAGAAGGTTCATACTCAATAATCCAGGTATCAAATCTGATAAGTCTCAATCTGGTCATCTGGACAGCTGAAAAGCGTCCGCGGCCGGTTGGAGCTGGTGGAGATTAAATTGGAGAGGTACTGTGACTTGGCCTGTTTCACAGCATTATGATACTCACAGAGACAGTCTCTCAGTATTCCTTG
>JBBPBX010074392.1:0-17590 GCA_038048925.1 Garcialebias charrua
CAAAGTCGATCATCGAACTACGACCTAGGGTGTCCTGGTGCCAAGAGCACATATGGACACCCTTATGCTTAAACATGGTGTTCGTTATGGACAATCCATGACGAGCACAGAAGTCCAATAACAGAACACCACTCTGGTTCAGATCAGGGGGGCCGTTCCTCCCAACCACACCCCTCCAGGTCTCACTGTCATTGCCCACGTGAGCGTTGAAGTCCCCCAGTAGAACAAGGGAGTCCCCAGGAGGCGCACTCTCCAATACCCCCTCCAAGGACTCCAAAAAGGGTGGGTAGTCTGAGCTGCCGTTTGGTGCATAGGCACAAACAACAGTCAGAGCCCGTCCCCCCACACGTAGGCGAAGGGAGGCTACCCTCTCGTTCACCGGGGTGAACCCCAACGTACAGGCACCAAGATGGGGGGCAACCAGTATGCCCACTCCTGCTCGGCGCCTCTCACCAGGGGCAACTCCAGAGTGGAAGAGTGTCCAACCCCTCTCAAGGAAACTGGTTCCAGAGCCAGAGCCATGCGTTGAGGTGAGTCCGACTATTTCTAGTCGGAACCTCTCAACCTCACACACTAGCTCAGGCTCCTTCCCCACCAGAGAGGTGACATGTTTTTATCATTACAGTAGAATATCCAATTACTAATTTATTCCAAATACAAATCTGACAGGTAGTTGCTTTAATTTCTTTGAGTATAATGAAAAATCAGTTGTTGTCTATGTATTAAATATCTAAAAGAAAATGTTTAAAACAATACCAAAACCATAAATGAATGACAAAGAATGACAATGAAGACACCTTGACATTGACCTTGATAAATTTTTATACAACACTCCAAAAAGCAAATTAAATTACATTCAAACAAAAATATTTTTGTCTAGTGGAATATTTCATATGGTCTAAATTAAAGGGATGTAATCGGGTAGTTTCTTATCTTGCTCATTCATTTAAACCCTTTTCTCACAAAATTATGCCCTAATTACTAATCTAACCTCATTATATTCATTCATTCATTAATTCAACCTTTATTTATACAGGCTAGCCTCGTTGAGCCACGGGGACTCATTTACAAGAGGGATCTGTTTCACTCACACCCAGGGTCAATTTTTAGAGTTACCAATCAACCTAACATGCATGTTTTTGGACTGTGGGAGGAAACCGGAGCACCCGGAGAAAACCCACGCATGCACGGAGAGAACATGCAAACTCCACCCAGAAAGGCCCCCGGACCAGGATTTGAATCTTGGACCTTCTCGCTAAGAGGCAGCAGCTCTACCAGTTGCGCCGCCGTGTTGCCCACGGTGGCGCAACTGGACTACAACACCAGTAAAAGAAACTAACAAGAAATACAAATACAAAGTACGACTGTGGTGATGCATAGTACATTATCACTGATGTCCCATCACAGTTTGGTAAATTTAAGCTGTCACATTTATTTTGTTAAAAATATTTCAGAACAAAGTTGGACAATTGAATGGATACTGTATATTGACCATTGGCATTTGGACTTCATTATATTATAGATTTTTAAGGATAATTATTTCCTTTATTTAGCTAGTAAATAATTTATTCACGAGGGCTTTGATCTATAAATAATTGCACAAGTCCATATCTAACACTGATTGTGTACAAACCATCTGATTTATTCCTAGCATCAATGCCTCTGACTTTCTCTCTTGCCCACAGCCAGTATGTCTAACAGCAGCTGACCCACTTCAGGGCACCACTGCCAATTTATTTCATCTATCTATTATAGTTTACCCGCTTCTTCAACTTTGGGTCATGGGGTTTCTAGTGCACATGTCCAACAATCATTATGCGAGAGGCAGGGTACCCAATAGGGCCACATAGAAACACTCACTCACTCACTCACTCACTCACTCACTCACTCACTAACCCCGGCTTTACACTGCACGCGGCTCCGCTCCGGTCCGGTCTGACCTCCGCAGCAAATACGCACCCATTATAATCAATGACAGAATTTACACTGGCTCCACACGGCGGCGGTGAGCTGCGGCGAGCGGACGGCACTCCGTCAAAATTAGAAATTTTTCTATTTCTGCCTGATGCCGGAGCTGTGCCGGAGTCAACTTTTGAAGATTACGTCGCACCAACAGGAAAAGGAACGAGCACAACATCCGTATTTACAAAATAAAATCACCACGGGCGGACTAATCCTAGCTTTATACGGATTTATTTGTACAAAAATGCTGTCAAACTATCATTTATGACTATTCTATGACTAAACTATTATATTTATGACTATGACTACGCCTACAAACGCAATACAAGAAATAAATAAATAAAAAAGTATTTTATTCTGAAATGTAAACATCACTTCCTGTTGCTCAAACCATGTAGCTCATTTACGAGAGAAGATCAAGGTAGCAGTCTCTCTACAGTTGTTCTCCTTCTTCCACCGAATGAATTGTTTTGTTCTGACTTACTTATTTATCACTTGATTTATCGCGCTATCTCGCAATTCCCGCGCACGTGTCTCGGAGCGGCGCATCCAGGTGGACCTGAGCGGAGCGGAGGCAGTGGAAATTGGACTCGTCCAGCTGCGACCTGCGGACCGGAGCGGGGCGGAGCCGCGTGCAGTGTAAAGCCGGGGTAATACTTAGGAACAATTTAGAGTAACTAATTAGCATATCATACATGTTTTTGGTCTGTGGGAGGAAACTGGAGTACCCAGATAAAACCCACACATGTATGGAGAGAGCATGCAAACTCTACCCAGAAAGGTCTCTGGACCAGGATTTGAACTAGGGTAATCTGCTCACTGAGATGTAGCAGTTCTACCAGTTGTGCCACTATGGTGCCACCAATGTCAATTTATTTTTAGAAAACATCCAAATAATGTATTTGTTGAAATGATCAACAACTGTGATTAAAAAAATACTTGTTTGGACAGTCCAAATCAAGGAAACTGATGAATGTTGGTTACCGAGATCCCACTCTGGAGCCTGACCTAGGAGAGGGAGTCATCTGATGACCGTTATCAGCCCTATGGGGCTCAGTTAGGCTCCAACATAATGAGCAACATGGGTTTCAGGATTTTGTCAAATCATCTGCTTCTAGAACATGTAACATTTTGGTGCACGTCAGTCCTAACTGATCATCCATCTATCCATCCATTGTCTTCCGCTTATCCGGGGTCGAGTCGCAGGGGTAGCAGCCTCAGTAAGTAGGCCCAGACTTCCCTCTTCCCTGCCACGTGGAGCAGCTCCTCCGGGGGAATCCCAAGGCGTTCCCAGGCCAGCCGAGAAACATAGTCCCTCCAGCGTGTCCTGGGTCTTCCTCTGGGTCTCCTCCCGATGGGACATGCCCGGAACACCTCACCAGGGAGGCGTCCAGGAGGCATCCTAACCAGATGCCCGAGCCACCTCAACTGGCTCCTCTCGATGTAAAGTAGCAACGGCTCTACTCCACGTCCCTCCCAGATGACCAAGCTTCTTACCTTATCTCTAAGGGAGAGTCCAGACACCCTGCGGAGGAAACTCATTTCACCCGCTTGTATCCGAGATCTCGTTCTTTCGGTCACAACCCAAAGCTCATGACCATAGATGAGGGTGGGAACGTAGATTGATCGGTAAATTGAGAGCTTTGCCTTTTGACTCAGCTCTCTCTTCACCACGACAGACTGGTACAGTGCCCGCTTCACTGCGGATGTTGCACCTATCCGCCTATCGATCTCACGCTCCAGTTTTCTCTCATTCGTGAACAAGACCCAGAGATACTTCAACTCCTCCACTTGGGGCAGGACCTCATCCCCGACCCGGAGAGGGCACGCTACCCTCTTCTGGCTCAAGACCATGGCCTCGGACTTCGAGGAACTGATCCTCATCCCGGCCGCATCACACTCAGCTGCAAACCGCTCCAGCGAAAGATGTAGATCACGACCTGATGAAGCCAATAGGACCACATCATCTGCAAAAAAACAGAGAAGTGATTCTAAGGCCACCAAATCGGATCCCATCAGCACCTTGGCTACGCCTAGAAATTATGCCCATAAAAGTTCTGAACAGAATCGGTGACAAAGGGCAACCTTGGCGGAGTCCAACTCTCACTGGAAACGAGCCTGACTTACTGCCGGCAATGCGGACCAAGCTCTGACACCGGTCATACAGGGACCTAACAGCCCGTATCAAAGGGCCTGGTACCCCATACTCCCGGAGTACCCCCCACAGAACCTCCCGATGGACGTGGTCGAATGCCTTCTCCAAGTCCACAAAGCACATGTAAACTGGTTGGGCAAACTCCCACGCACCCTCCAGGACCCAAACTTATGGTAAATGGTAATGGTAAATGGAGCTTGTTTATATAGTGCCTTCCAGCCCCCTGTGAGGAGCCCCAAAGCTCTTTACAATACCAGCTATCCACCCATTCATTCACACATTCATACAGAGGGCACGCTACCCTCTTCTGGCTCAAGACCATGGCCTCGGACTTCGAGGAACTGATCCTCATCCCGGCCGCATCACACTCAGCTGCAAACCGCTCCAGCGAAAGATGTAGATCACGACCTGATGAAGCCAATAGGACCACATCATCTGCAAAAAAACAGAGAAGTGATTCTAAGGCCACCAAATCGGATCCCATCAGCACCTTGGCTACGCCTAGAAATTATGCCCATAAAAGTTCTGAACAGAATCGGTGACAAAGGGCAACCTTGGCGGAGTCCAACTCTCACTGGAAACGAGCCTGACTTACTGCCGGCAATGCGGACCAAGCTCTGACACCGGTCATACAGGGACCTAACAGCCCGTATCAAAGGGCCTGGTACCCCATACTCCCGGAGTACCCCCCACAGAACCTCCCGATGGACGTGGTCGAATGCCTTCTCCAAGTCCACAAAGCACATGTAAACTGGTTGGGCAAACTCCCACGCACCCTCCAGGACCCAAACTTATGGTAAATGGTAATGGTAAATGGAGCTTGTTTATATAGTGCCTTCCAGCCCCCTGTGAGGAGCCCCAAAGCTCTTTACAATACCAGCTATCCACCCATTCATTCACACATTCATACACCGGTAGCGGTAGCCTGCCATGCAAGGCGCCATCCAGACCTACCGGGAGCAACTCGGGGTTACGTGTCTTGCCCAGGGACACAACGACACATGGTGGGCGGAAGCGGGATTTGAAGCTCCAACCTTCCGATCTGGGGTCGGCTGCCACTACCACTGTGCCACAGCCGCCCCCATAAATCCAAGTCCTCTACATGCTCACTGGATCCTCTCCTTACAGCCCTTGTTAAATATTGCATTGTATCACTTCTTCCGTTCATTTCTGCTATTATCCACTCTTCTCTCTCTTCTGGAACTGTCCCAGTTATTTTCAAAACTGCAGTTATCACTCCAATCGTTAAAAAAACCTGGATTGGATCCTAATACCTTCAAAAATCTCTGTCCTATTTCTAACTTTCCATTCATTTCTAAAATTCTGGAAAAAACAGTCGCCTCTCAACTCCACCTCCATTTAACCGATAACAGTCTATACAAACAGTTTCAGTCTGGTTTCTGCCCCGGTCAGCACATCATCATCATCAACTTTATTCGACAGACTCGTGGTCCACAAAAAAACATAACACACACAACACATACCGAAAAAAATAAAAAGAATAAAAATATATTTAATAAAAAATAAAATCTTATAAGAGACTTGCGTACCAATGATTCCACAGAGACGACAGGTATCTTAGCGTACTGACAGAGGGATGTGAAAACGTTACAATAAGACTGTTCATGGAGCTGCACAAACGACGCATAAACTTGTACATCAAATTTCTCATGAGCGCCTGAAACGTTCTGACATGTGCATTACAGAACATTTCACTTGCATTGCTGAACCTTGGTTTCTTAAGTAGAATTCTCAGGGAGTCATTATAAGCAACCTTAAGCTTCTGCATCAGAGTCAGAGTCAGAGAGTCTTTATTGTCATTTGCACCGCATGTGGTACATGTGATGAAAACGAGATTATGTACACGAGGTCCCAGTTACATCCAACAACAAATGAAAGAGAAAAACAGTAATAACATCTAGAACTAACTAAGAAAAACATCAACTAGTAATACACTAAGCCTAATATAGTGGGAATAAACAGCAGCACGAACATGAGTTTGTATGAGCAGATGGTCACAGATGAACACAGATGAACACATGCTAGCTTTTTTAAATTTACACCACAGAGGAGCTGCATACAAGGATGTACAGTAAGCTTTAAACAAACATATTTTTACCTCATTAGTGCACATGTGAAACTTCCTCCTCAGAATGTTTGCCTGGGCGTACAACATGCGACACTGTCGATAAATGTCATCATCATCACATAGCTGGTCAATGATGTAGTGACCCAGATATTTAGTTTTTGAGCAAACATTTAACTTTTG
This sequence comes from Garcialebias charrua, assembly GCA_038048925.1. Classification (NCBI taxonomy): domain Eukaryota; kingdom Metazoa; phylum Chordata; class Actinopteri; order Cyprinodontiformes; family Rivulidae; genus Garcialebias; species Garcialebias charrua. The sequence goes on from JBBPBX010074392.1 coordinate 6,387, forward strand.
TCCTGACAAAAAGAAATCAGGGAAACAGAGTTGCTTGTCTGCTTTAGTCCTACATATTAGCACAACCGTTTTCTTAGTATGGCATTACTCATGCCCTGAGAGCATGAATAAATTAAAGTAAATACAAAACAACGCCACCCTGGGAATTTCACCCCGAGCATTTACTTTAAGGCCACGCAGGTTCGCCTTGCACTGATTAAAACATCCGGGACAACTGTTCAAAATAACAATGATTTATTACAATTAATCTAAACATTTGTCAGTTATACCATCCTTAAAATGCAGTGTTTATTCACAATTAGTCACTCAGTAAATCATTAAAATTGGCATGCTAAACTACAACACAACAAAACTACATAAATAAACAAAAGATAACCCTTTAAACCCAACACACAAACACTGAATGATTTTCACAATTAAATACAGATCACCCTTCAACTGGTTCTGGCACTCGCGACATGCCGTAGGTAAGGCAAGTGGCCACACTGACGTCACACCCTGCACGCCACTGGAAGGGCAGCGGCTGACGACACCACAGTCCACTTTTCAAGCACTTGCGCACAGCTTCCTCAAACGGAGTTGCAGAGGAACCAGAGGGGACGCCGGAAGGAAAAAGCAGCAGTGTCCGGAAACAGAGCAGCAGTGGTCCCGATGGGGGGGAAGACCTAAGAAAGTTAATTAATAACTATTCTTCATACAGCTGCCACAAAATAGAGCTTACAATGACAATTGTTTCCTTACCTGCCGATCTTCACAACCATGTACACACGCACACACACTTGTGTATGAGGGAACGGAGAAGCGCAGCACCGTAGCACTTTACCTATGACAACACTTCCAATTAGTGTTTCTATCCGATCAGCTATTGTATATCAGCTATAGTACAGAGAGAGAGCGACAACACCTACCCCGTGAAGGAATAAACACCGGCCCGCACCTCACTCAGCGATGGGTTGCCTTGCACGGCCAACACCCACGGCCACCAGCCACACAGCGGGAGCACGAAGACGACCTTACTGACTGAATGCAGCAGCTACCTATATACCACGCCCACTGGCTCCTCGCAGCTGAGAACTATTGGTGTAATTAGGTGCCTTCCTCTATCACCACATTAGCATTGTACTACACATCAAATTTCAACCCATAATCAGAGCAGATATTCAGTAACTGTTGAAAACCAGCACTGCTGGGCGAGAGGACAGCCAGGTCATCAGCATACATAAAGTGATTAACCAGGTTATCACCGATCACACATCCAGTTTTACAGAGGTTCAATTCTTTTGACAGGTCGTCCATATAAATGTTAAACAGGGCAGGTGAAAGAAGCCCACCCTGACGCACACTGTTACTCACACCAAAGGAAGCGAGATGTTATTGCCCCATTTTACATGCATTTTCTGGTTAGAATACCAGTAAACTAAAATTCGTATAATAATATCTGGAACACCTCTCTGTTTTAATTTGTCAAATAACTTGTAATGATTGACACGATCAAATGCCTTAGAGGCATCAATAAACCCAATTAACACAGATGATTTTTTTTGCACAGAATCTGCTCTCCTCAGAATCACCAACTCTCTTCTCATGGCAGCAGATTCTGGTTTACTTTCCCTCCTAATACTTCTCGATCTCAGTGCGGCTTTTGATACCATCTCCCACAACATCCTCCTCCATAGACTTTCATCCATTGACATCACCCACACACCCCTCGCTTGGTTTCAGTCCTATCTCTCTGGTCGCACCCAGTTCATCCAACTAAAATCATTCAGATCCCATTCCTCTCCTGTGACTTCAGGTGTGCTCTAAGGCTCTGTCCTGGGGCCCCTTCTTTTCATCATCTACCTTCTCCCCCTTGGCGATATCTTCAGTAAATTTAACACCCATTTCCATTGTTTTGCTGATGACACCCAGCTCTTTTTATCCACTGCACCTGACTCTTCACTTCCTCCCTCCTCCCTCACTTCCTGCTTAGCTGAAATTAACTCCTGGTTCACGTGTAACTTCCTGAAATTAAACAGTGATACATCAGAGTTTTTACTCATTGTACTAAATCCACCTTATCTAAAGTTAACAGTTTTTCCCTCTTCATTGACAACTCCTTGGTTTCTCCCTCCTCTCACATCAAGAGTCTGGGTGTCATTCTTGATAGCACTCTCTCTTTTCATTCTCAAATCAATAGTATTACCCGATCTGCATATTTCAAATTAATCCTTAAGCTTCAAATGGTTCAAAATTCAACTGCCCGCATCGTTACCAACCCCCCCATTCTACCACACCACCCCAGTTTTACAGCAACTTCACTGGCTTCCAGTCACATTCAGAATTCAATTTAAAATCCTGTTGTACACTTTTAAGGCTATTCATAGCCTCTCCCCTCCTTACCTGTCTAATCTCCTGCACATTACCACCCATTCACGCTCTCTTCGTTCTTCCTCTTCCATCCATCTCAATGTGCCTCTTGTCCACCTCAGCACCATGGGACACAGAGCCTTTTCTCACTCTGCTCCCCAACTCTGGAACGCTCTTCCCCCAGACATCCGTAACATTGACTGCCTTCTGACCTTCAAATCAAAACTCAAAACTCATCTGTTCAAGTTAGCCTTCTCACTTTAATTTTTCTTTTTTATATAGTTATTTTATATTGTTTTATTGTGTTTTTAATGCTGTGAAGTTTCCTTGGATGTTTTGAAAGGTGCTACCAAATAAAATGCATTATTATTATTATTATTATTATTATTATTATTATTATTATTATTATTATTATTTTCTGGTGTTTCTACTTACAGATTTGAACGAACTTCTCCTAGGGATTTTAAAGGATTGCCTTCAAACTTGGTTAATATGCCCTTAATACACTGGACAGTAAAAATGATCAAAAGCTTGCATTTTCATTTATACTAAAGGGGCGTGGCCAGGACTCAAATTTGTGTTTCACTCCATAAATTTCAAACAGCTATAACTTTCACAATGAAAGACTGAAATGCACCAAACTTGGCATGACTCATCCCTGTTGGATGCCCGGCGATCCTTTGTTGTCATGTTGTGACTTCATTGAGGTCCTGCCCCCTCAGAACAGGAAGTCACTTTTTTTACTTGGAAGCACCCTTGAACTAATCCGGATAAGGTAAGCGTGAATATTTGATTTGGATCCAATATGTACAGTATTATCTTAACATAATCAATTGATGGTAAATAAAGTTTAAGAACCACATTAATCAGTTATCAAACTGGGAGACTACAAAACTGAAGTCAATGTATTGTTTGCAATCCTATGAAATGTCTGTGCAGCTTTAAGGGATAACATTTGTGTATGGGTGCAAGAGTAATGTAAGAAATCTGATCTGTTAGTGGTTTTATTTTTCAACAAAAATTGCATGTGATCCTTTTTTCTCAAATTACTTGCAACTTATCTTCAGAAAGAATTGAATCACAAGATCTGGATTCCTCAAGTGATGAGCAGGAGTACTTTTATTCAGCCACGGAGGCAACAGAAACTTCAGCCACGGAGGCAACAGAAACTTCAGCCACAAAGGCAACAGAAACACAAGTGAATGAGATGACAGATGAGGATACCAATAAGGCACCAGAGACAACATCTTCATCTTCCATTTCCTCTTGTTCTCGTCAAAAACATGGTAAAGAAATAGTTGTTGGTTTGTCTTGGGCTTTTGTACCAACTACTGTTTTCTGTCAAAAACTCATTCTATAGTTCACAAAAAAGTTACATCATGTCATCTGGACGGTTTCCTTTTTGGAAGAAAATTTTTCATCTTTCATCTGAAGGACTTAATCAGTCTGAAGGGCGAGATACACTCGAGCGTCCTCACGATACGCCAATACGCAGCGTACGTATGCCCCGTACGCAGCGTAGCCCCGCGTAGCCCCTCAGGGCAAGTACGCGCAAAAGTATTTTTTTACTACGCATACGCGATTCGCATACGCGATGCGCGGTGTCTGACCTAAACTTCCCCGGCTCCGGACTGTTTTGTATGTTACACAAATGAAATAAATTCCTCTTTTTTATCGCTGATCGGGCCTTTTCTTTTGTTTTTTTGCCTAAAGTCAAGTAACCGCTTCTTCCTCCGTTCACTCGATGAATGAAATGAATGAATTCAGGTCCTACCTGGGTGCGCGATGTTTTATATATTCCCTGGTGGGCTGTGGTGGGCTGTGGGCTGCAGGAAAAGCACTCCCTGTTATTATTTTTATTTCTGAGAGAACTTTTTATAACATATATAGTAGAAAGACCGTATCAGAACACCGCAGAAGTCTGAGCGAGCTGCTCACGATAGGTTTCACTTTGAGCTGACTGAAATCTGTCAATCATTTCAGTAGGCGTGTCAAAGTGACCAATCAGCGAGCTCAGTTGAGTCCTCTCCGTGGAGCGAAAAACTAGCGGAAGTGACGATCGGAAGTGACGGTACGGAGGAAATGACGTAGAATTTGGAGCGAAAACACGAGAATCTACGCGAGAACATCAGCCGAGCTGTAGCAGAGGCTCCGTATACGCGCGTATACGGGCATATACGCGCGTATACGGAGTCTGCTTCACTGTATCTTGGCCTTGAGGCCTACCAACAGGATATGTCATACCAAGCACATTGTTGATGTGTTTCAAACCAGTCTGCTGTTGAGTTCCCAGGCATAATGGCTTTACACATGCAAAATGGAGGACCATCAGTCTAAAGCAGTTAATCATAGTGCATAACAACACTGAGCTCAACAGCAGACTGGTTTGAAACAAGTCAACAAGGTGCTACTTAATACAATAGACCCTGTTGGCAGGCCTCAGACTGATGGGAGTCCTTTGGATGAAGGATAAAACATTTCCTTTCAAAAAAAGAAACTCTCCGGATGATACAGTTTAACTTTTTTGTATGTACCCTGATGCATGCTCATTTCTTAAATACCTTTTTTGTATGTAATTTATTTACCTGAATGATTGAGCCTACTTTCTTTTTTCTTTATATAGTTATTTTTCAAACAATAATGCACCTTTTGAATAGGATTCTTTGGTGTTTTTAACATTGCTTTGTTGTTTGCTCTTTCATATACACATATGTGCAGCTTTGATCATAACTATAATTTGACACTGGTTAGAAATGTATTACTGACGTCAGAGGATGAGATGTCCACTTGGGCTGTGCATAAAATCAATTTAAGTTTTGAAGTTGATTTTTGCTCCAACAATCACAAAAAGTGAAAAGGAGAGAAGACTTTCTTTTACTATATAGATATATAGTATATCTATATATTTGTGTATATATGTGTATATATGTATGTGTATATATGTGTATGTGTGAAAAGCTTATTTAAAAAGTCTTCAGTGAATCCAAAATGCTGCTACCAGTGTCTTAACTGGAGTTAGTAGGAGAGATCATATCTCTCCAGTTTTAGCGTCTCTACAATGGCTCCCTGTTGAATCCAGAATTGAATTCAAAAATTTACTTCTAATCTATAAAGTCTTTGAAACACTGATTGAGAACTAACCAGAGGTGCACTCATATGTAGATTTCTTGTCTATTTTGTTATGGCATCATATCCTTATTTTAATTTCATGTTGTGTGTTACGCAGGTGATGCTTGTATTATTCTCTGCTCTTTGTTTTGTGGGATGTTTCTTGTTCTTGCCTTAGGACAATGGATTAAAATTAGCTTTTGTGCTAACTCTGGCATATTTACATTGATGCTAACTGCTGACATGTTGTATTGTCTTAATTTAAATAAATAAATAAATAAATAAAATGAAATTTAAATTAAAGCCCTCAACAACCTAGCTCCATCTTAAATTGGAGATCTTATTGTTCCAGATTTTCCTAATAGAGCACTTCTCTCTCACACTGAAGGCTTACTCGTGGTTCCTACCTAGAGTTTCCAAACGCAGAATGGGAGGAATATCTTTCAGTTATCAGGCTCCTTTCTTGTGGAACCAACTTCCAGTTTCTGTCTGTGAGGCTGATAACATTGTCCAGTTTTAAGACTAGACTTTCATTTTTGATAAATCCTAGAGTTAGGGTTGGCTTATAATATGCTGCCGCCATAGGCTTAGACTACTGGAGGACAGAATTACCTGATTTCTTAAAATGATTTCTTAAAATTGAATAGTTATCATTTGATACTATTTATATCATGTGATTCTTGATCTGCCATTGTGTATCTGTTCCTCCTCCTTGTTATTACTAAACCCAACTGGTTAAAGTAGATACTACTTGTCCTGAGCCTGGTTCTGCTAAAGGTTTCTTCCTCATGAGGGAGTTTTTCCTTACCACTGTCACCCTCAGATAATGGAAAAACAAATAGTATAAATATGCAAACATATTACATTTTGCAAGCATGATGTCACCCCTCTGCCTCATATGAGCTGCAACTGAATTCTTAAGAGAAAAATTACAATAAAACTGATACCAGACAGAAGCATCAATGATGACAATCATCTTCATCAACAATTCTTTCTTTCTACCTATTGACTGCAGTTCCAGTAATTTCTTTAAAAATTGTTTCCAAACCCATTCTAAATCTAATGTAGGGTGAGGGTTTGCTTAACATGAATCAAATATTTTTATACAAAGCTTTTGCAGTGTTCTGAAGTAGTGTATGCCATCTGTGTTTTAGATAAACTGAATCAGTTCCTCCAAATCCGAGGCCATGGTCTTGAGCCGGAAAAGGGTAACATGCCTTCTCCGGGTCGGAGGGGAGGTCCTGCCCCAAGTGGAGGAGTTTAAGTATCTCGGGGTCTTGTTCACGAATGAGGGAAAACTGGAGCGTGAGATCGATAGGCGGATAGGTGCAGCGTCCGCAGTGAAGCGGGCGCTGTACCGGTCTGTCGTGGTGAAGAGAGAGCTGAGTCAAAAGGCAAAGCTCTCAATTTACCGATCGATCTACATTCCCACCCTCATCTATGGTCATGAGCTCTGGGTTATGACCGAAAGAACAAGATCTCGGATACAAGCGGCTGAAATGAGTTTTCTCCGCAGGGTGTCTAGACTCTCCCTTAGAGATAGGGTGAGAAGCTCAGTCATCCGGGAGGGACTCGGAGTAGAGCCGCTGCTTCTCCACATCGAGAGGAGCCAGTTGAGGTGGCTCGGGCATCTGGTTAGGATGCCTCCTGGACGCCTCCCTGGTGAGGTGTTCCGGGCATGTCCCACCGGGAGGAGACCCAGAGGAAGACCCAGGACACGCTGGAGGGACTATGTTTCTCGGCTGGCCTGGGAACGCCTTGGGATTCCCCCAGAGGAGCTGCTCCAAGTGGCTGGGGAGAGAGAAGTCTAGGCCTCCCTACTTAGGCTGCTACCCCCGTGACCCGACACCGGATAAGCGGAAGAAAATGGATGGATGGATGGATGAATTTTTTTAATATTATGGTCTTTACATTTGTTCATCACAGGCAACCGGGGGAATGCTAAATGTAAGTGTGAAGACACAGAGGTTTGTGCAGTTGAAAGACACATGATGAATTTCATCCACACATGCAAGGTACCTCAGAAAATACACTGCCTTCAGTGCATCAAGGCAGAACCAAATGCACTCAAGGACAGAAACTGGACTGGGGTAAAAAATTACGTCCGAAACCGGATCATTGCCTTGAAGAGAATGGCTTGTGCCAAAGATTAATTAGTCATATGCTGGTGAAGATTCTCAGTCGTCCAGGACATGATAAAATCAAAAAAGGCGTTCAATACAGAACAACTGGACTTTATTTGTAACAAACAAGACGTTTCGCTTCTCATCCGAAAAGCTTTATCAATTGAGTTTAGCAGACAGTCAGGGGAAGCAGTTATAACAGGACAAGCCATTGACACGCACCAACATATTTAAATTGGAAACTAACACCCCCACATACTTGGGATAACACGTACCTGTGACCCATTCAAAGTTCAGTGTGTGAAAACAGAGCTTACAGAACACACACACACATCCTACTGTATGTGAAATGACAAGTCACACTTCACCCATTGATAGCAGGGACCTGTCAAAGTCTTTGTTGGTCTAATTCACAAACAAAGCTCCTCTGTTCTCATCAGGTGTGAGACGCCTGGGAACCAGACCCAGGGCCGCGCCATAAGTTTTTGAAAGTTGAAATCTTAGACCTCCTCCTCTGTTTAACGATGGTTTCTCTCTTTTTACATAAATCGCCTCCTTCACACCTCTCTCAAACCACCTGTGTTCTCGGTCCAGAATATGTACATTTTGGTCCTCAAAAGAGTGTCCCTAGTCTGTGAGGTGGAGGTGAACAGCTGAGTTTTGTCCAGAGGAGGAGGCTCTCCTATGTTGAGACATTCTTCTGTGGATGGGCTGTTTCGTTTCTCCAATGTATAAGTCTGGACAGTCCTCGCTGCACTGGACTGCATAAACAGAGTGGTGTAGTTTAAGAATGAGCTCGTCTTGATGACCCCTTCCTCTGCCCCACAATTAACCCGCAAACTTGGAGCTGTAGGCCCATTGACTTACATTGCCCATTGACTTACATTGCGTTTAGGTTTGTGTTCATGGGGCTGCCACGGGCCACAGGAATAGACCAGAGCCACATAACTATAGAATCTGCACTGCACTAAAACCATAGATATACGGTAAGATCTGATGTAGTATATCTCCGTATCCTTTACATATACTTATACTTATATTTCCGGATATTCCCGGAAATGGACCGCAATGATCCTTAAAAAATCCCAAGATCCCAAAATCCGGATACTTATCTTTGGCAGGCCCTTGACAAATAACAGCCACATTTATTTTGGATCTGCCGAAGATAAGTATCCAGATTTTGGGATTTTTTAAGGATCATTGCGGGCCATTTCCGGGAATATCCGAACACAGATCCTTCCGTATATCTATGGTTTTAGTGCAGTGCTGGTATAAAGGCTTGTGCTTAAGAGATCCTGTGAATTTGGTGGTGCTAGGTTAAAGTTAAGGTACCTTATTTAACTTTTGAACAAACGGAGGCCTGTGGACAATTCCCACCCGTTTTTTTACACCTTCTGCAGCCTGTATCTCCCTGAAGGAAGCAAGGAACTGCACCAAATTTGCTGGAGATGTAGATCAGGATAGGCCGCATCTACCCTGAAAATTTGGCCTTCCTACGTGCACCGTAAGACCCCCAAACAACCCCGCAAATGCCGGTCAGGTGTATTTTTTGTGAAAAATAGGGTTAAAGAAGAAAATTCATAACTCAGGACCCCGAAGTCCTGGATAATCCAGATTTGAATCACATGTATATGGAGTAAGCCCTAAAAGAGTGTGAAAGTTTTGTGCACGTACGTGCACGGGAAGGGGTCCAAATTTACAAAATATGTTCAGAAAAGGCAGTTTTTGGGGGCCAAAAGTGTTTAAGTTCCTAACTCGGGGCCGAAAGCGGTTAGGGACCCCAGATTTGAGGTGTCAACATTGGGGGGAGGGTGGAACACATCCATCTTGTCTTTTTTTCATAACTGTTTTTTCATGTTTCCAGCCTGTGGTCACAAATGGGGTAAGGTTCGAATTCCAACAGAGTGTTTTGCAATGTTCTGATGACTATCCCAATTCATTTTTTTTAGAAAAGTGCTAGGAGGTTGATTTTTGAGTATGTTGATCTCGGGCTCAAGACGAACGCGGGGGACTTGGTCCCGTGCGCCTCGGGCCCTTGGGTCCCCCGTAGCGGCCCCCCAAAAGCTAGAAAAACCCTAAAAATCTAGGGTTGACATTTTTTGAACCGTCGGTCCGATTTCCACCAAGCATACATGGATCTTCACGTCTCGGGGCCCTCTTTAACATATGTCAGAGCCAGGGGCCTGTCTAAACCTGGGACCTTGGAGAGATCCGTCCGTTTTCACGGAAGGGGTCTCACTGGGAAGGGTGTCGTCCCATGTAGTCATCACGACGGACGCCTCAAAAACAGGATGGGGAGCGATCTGCAGGAACCAGAACGCCCGCGGCCTTTGGAACAAGCAGGAAGCCAAATTACATATCAACTTCCTGGAATTACTGGCCGTATTCCTGTCATTAAAATACTTCTTCAGTAAAGGTCTGGTTGCCGGACATCATATCCTGGTAAAATCAGATAACAAGACCACGGTGTCTTTCATCAACAGAGAAGGAGGGACGAGATCCCGGGCCCTCCTTGATCTGACACGGAGGATGCTCACGTGGTGTGCTCCAAGAGTTCTGTCACTTAGGGCAACTCATGTCCCTGGTGATCTGAATTATGGAGCGGATGCCCTCTCAAGAGGGCCTCTGTTGGCATCGGAATGGAGCCTGAACCCACGGATCGTGGAACAGGTATGGTCACGTTTCGGCAGAGCCTCTGTGGACTTGTTTGCCTGCAGAGCTAGCTCACACTGTGACCTCTATTTCTCCCTGAAGGAGACAGATGCTCCGTTGGGAATAGATGCTCTGGCACATGATTGGCCAGCAGGGGTGCTCTACTATGCTTTCCCACCTGTCCCTCTGATCGGGGCGACATTGGAACGGGTAAGGCGGGGAGCCCTCTCCTTGATCCTCATAGCTCCCAGATGGCCACAGAAACCGTGGTTCCCGGAGTTGAGCTCAATGTTGTCAGGGACACCATGGCAATTGCCTCCTCATAGGGACCTACTGACTCAGGCACGTGGACAACTTCTACACCCACGTCCAGGGTTGTGGCAACTCTCAGCCTGGCCTCTGAAAGGTACTGGCTGAAAGCCTAAGGCTTTGGTTGCTTTGTCCCGACATAAGCAGCAATAAAATTCACAAGGGTTTCCCTTGATGTTTATTTTTTCTGCCTGGGAGATGTAGAATGGAAAGGTTTCCCCTCTCCTTGTCTGATCTCCTACATCAGGATGGGCTCCACTTGTCAGTCGAGCCGTGAAAACAACAACAAAGGAGGAAAACATCGCTCCTCCTGCCCAAAAAGGGAAACAGGAGTCGATGAGTACTCAAACTACTGGAGCACGCTTGGGCTGTTTCTAGTTAGTGTTATATATATTAATAGGTCATGTGAGACATCATGTGAATGTCTCTCACATTTGGCCTTTCTTCCTCTTGGCATCTGCTCTCTGCATTCCTTGTAGTAAGCAGCTAAGAGATGCCCGTCCCTTAGGATGGAGGTTCTCACATGCATTTTGCTGAGCATTTCAAGGGCGTGAATGAATTACGTTCCCATAGCAAGTATGTTGCACCGAGAGACCGAACTGAAAGGGAACTGAAAGTTATGCACCATAACTCATGTTCCCTGAAGGAAGGGAACGAGGTGCA
>JBBPBX010074393.1:0-17590 GCA_038048925.1 Garcialebias charrua
CTCCACAGTGGCTCAGCAAAACGCATGTCTCAAGGCACATCCACACTGGCTGCATAAGAGATGAGAGAGTCCTTTCTCTCTCTCTCTCTCTCCCACTGTTTTTATTTTTTTAATTTTTTTTCAAACCTTTAAACTCGCTGAAACATCAAGCCTTTACAGATCTACAAAATTTCTCATCTTTGTCTACACAACCGCTCTGCATATATGAGCAGATACTTTATGATGAGGGGAATGTCTGGGGGATGTCTTCTCCCAGCAGCTACCGGCTTCACAATTCATAAAACATTGCATACAATTGGAATTTAAATCGACCTATAATGCACGAATACAACACGAAATCGGAACTCATTTAAGCTTATTAATAATTTAGAATAAAAACTGTTGCAACGCCATGCAACATTGCCCTGTTTGCTCTTTTTACCAGCTTTGGGAAGCAGGATCTCAGTGTAAACAATATTAAAATAGAATCTAAATTTAAAGACGAAGCCAAAGCACCGTGAGGCTACAAGAAAATGATCAAACTTTTGTCTTTGTTTCCCTCTTTATGATCCACACTCGCCAAGAATGGATGATTTGAAAAGTTCGCACTAATTAAACAGTACACAACTTCGACAATCTACTGGGGTGAACAAATATTGTATTCCATGCACACAAACTCACATATGCGTCACGCAAACACTGCAGACACAAAGTCATTCAGTTCGTCTTCCACATGCAGCCCATTTCTGGTGACGTTTTTCTGAGAAACGTGCAGTTTCTGTGACATTTTTCTCAATCAAAGTAGCTAAATGTAATACGGGTTCGATATAGCTCACCGCATCTATAGAACGTATTAGTTTGCATGCTTTCCTTTCTGTTCCGTGCACGTTTACCTGGATGAGTGTGGGTGGTATTATGTGCTTCTCAACTCGGTTTCGGCGCAGACCTCTCTCCTTTGAAGTCTGTTTACTGAGCTGAAGCCTTGCTGAGAACACTAGGCTGGCAATCTGTGACACTATCGGCACCTGGCATGTAAACATTGAAAATAACTCCATCACAATGTTGCCTGCAGATTTGCCCTTTATTGCCTTCAAAGATTTTGGCTGCAGACATGCTACCCCCTCTGTTCATAGTTACCTTTTTTGTGTTTGTTTGTTTGTTTTTCATGTGAAGAATCAGAATCCGTATAAGCTTTATAATCATTGTACTGAGATACAATGAAATTACAGTATGTTCATACAGTCGTCCAAAAGATGGGCGGAGTGCATGTTGCTGCTGCTATCATAGTGCGGCCCCTTATTCTTTATCAGCAGTGCTGGGCAGCGCTAATCCAAAAATTAGTTCCGCTATTTCTAAAGCACTAATTAATTTATTTAGGTCCGCAATTTCAAAAGCACTAATGTCTTATGAAAATTAGGGGAAGCTAAATTCTAAACCGCTAATTCTAAAATAAAACACCATCAGACAAGAAGCAAGTTTTAAGTTGTTTGTATTGTATAGACTTAGGAAGGTATTTATAATAATATTGTTTGTAATAATAATCATTTTCTTTGAGTATAACCAATAGACAGGAAGGTATTTATAATAATATTGTTTGTAATAATAATCATTTTCTTTGAGTATAACCAATAGACAAAATACACACAACAAAACAGACCCTGATTACACCCAAGAGTTCTTTTTTTTTCTATTTTAAATCAGTTCTTGAATCCCGGATGATTAAAGGTCCATCAATCAATAATCTGGTAGTTTGTAGTTCATGATCCAGGGTAATATGTCCAGAAAAAAACAAATAGTTTGGTGCAATTTAAGTCCTACCGCACAGCTGCGGGGATCCGCTTGCCAATGCCATCCTGGGTGGGAACAGGGGGTGAAAAAACCCCTGACCTAAACAAGGTCATAAACAAAACAAAAATTAGCATTACTTTATACACAGGACTAAACTGTTATCAAAATTTCTATAGGCAGTCAACAGATTTAATGAAAAGTAACTAAAATGATCCTAAAAGGATGAAATTACAAAAATCAAAGGATTTATTTAATACTTTACGTACATATATTCTATTCGGCCACGAAATTAACAAAATGAGAATGATCTTTTAATCCCTAAGACCACTTTTAAATCTCAAATACATGGGCGTGTCGCGACCGCATTTCTATTTCATAAAGGAACCCAAATACATAAAACGAACGACTCACCGTCGAGTGGTGGACACAGAACACACAATACAATCCTCCGGCCGCGTTAATTTGGCTTGAAACAGCGGGGTTCTCTGCGGATTTATGAAGACACCGAGTACAAACAGCTAGCCACAACGTTAGCATCCAAGTTCACCTCTGACCCGGAAGATGTCAAGATGGAAGAGTCCATTTTTAGTAGGGGGATACAGAAATCGACCGGTTTTTGTATTGCGTTTTTAATGATCGTTTTCATCGTAACTAACTGGGCGGCCGTGGCGTAGTGGTAATGGCAGTCGTCCCCCGATCGGAAGGTTGGCGGTTCGAATCCCGATTCCCCACACCATGTGTTGTTGTGTCCTTGGGCAAGACACTTCATCCCGAGTTGCTCCCGGTAGGACTGGAAAGCACCTTGCATGGTAGTCTGCCGCTACCGGTGTATGAATGTGTGTAGCATTCAATGTGTGTAGCGCTTTGAGATTTTCACTAATGAAAAGTGCGTTATAAATTTAATTTATTATTATTATTAACTATAATTATTTTTATGTTAAATGTACATTAACAAGCATGAGCAATGTTAGGGATGTAGGTGACTGGCCGGGGCGGGCCGGGGCCGGGGCCCCTGCTGATTGGGATCCCCATGCAACGCCATCATTTGCCTACATGGTAGATCTGAGTCTGTTCTCCCCTCTGCTCCCCTTTCAACCCTCCCTCCTCTCTGCTCTTTACGGTGAGGGAGCAGGGGGAAAAAGGTAAAACAAGCAGCTACGGAGCCAGCATAAGAGCCTGTAAATAAGTTTATTCGTTTTTACTGATAGATAATTAGTTATTAGCGGTACTGCATTTTAAATAAAAATAGCACAAATCCACTTATGAATTATAAAAGTTAGTAAAACCGTTGTTACGCTGACAAAAACGTTAGGTCCGCTGTAAGCGGATTAGCGCATTAGCGGTCCCAAGCGGTCATCTGCCCACCTTTGTTTATCAGAATACTTTTAGATGGAAAAGGGGGAAAGGCCACGAGGGTGGATAGTGGTATTAAAATATATATTTTCACATCTTGTCCTATCAGTACATGATTTGAGACATAACAAAACCTCTACCAGCAAGCACAATTATAGACACATTACAAATGCATTTAACATAAAGATGTTGAGATTTATCCATGAGCACTTTCAAATAGATAGGCCATAGTCCTGATAAGATGTTGGTCAGCAGACACAGTTCTGATAAGCCTGCAGGGGGTACGTTAGACAAAGCTTTCCCCTAGTTACCCATGTTCCGGGAGAAATTTGATAGTCGGCTCATATCTGAGGCCAAAAGGGGGAGTCAGATTCAGATAAGCCACAACTGTTGGATTTATACAGGCAGAACGTTTTTTTATCGTCAGCCTTGAGTCCTGCTGGAACTTTCTTGGTCCAAAATGGTCATATTTATGGGTATTCCAATCCACTGATACGCGTTATGAGCCTCTTCAAGATGGATTCCACATGTTGTCAAGTCCTAGAAGCCGCAGGTTTCCTGCGATTCTCAAATTTTCTCCATCTTACGGTTTAGTTTGTTCATCAGCTGAGTGGCCCGTGTGCCATTTTGTCTGAGCCCGACCCGACCAATTAACTGTAATTACAGGCCTGAACCTAGAAAAATACACTTTTTTTAATTGGGCCTTTACTGCTTTTATAAACAAATCATGTTGGACATGATATTTTAAAAACACATTTAAAAGAAAGGAAGATATAAGATTTCTTGTTTATTAAGTCACCAAATTTATACAAAATGAATAGCCTAAAAACATAAACTCTAATACTATTATAGGCTATTATACAGATGAACAAAAATATTTTTAGAGCAAAATTAGTTGGAAAAAGATAGAAGACTATTTTAACTGAACGCACTGCTCGCGTCGGCTTTTGTAGCTTCATATGCTGCAAATTCCTTCACTGCAGTTGACAGCAGGTGCAGAGCAGGATTCGCACGTCAGATGATCAAAAGTCAAAGGCAAAGTCAAAGTCAACTTTATTGTCAGATCTGCAATATGTACTGTACAGGACATACACAGGACCGAAATTGTGTTTCTCTCATCATCATCAGGTGATCCATCTCAAGCTTAAGACTTTTTTTTTACCTCTTTCAACCGGCTGGTCAGACCTGAGGGTGCACCTGGCCTGACATACATCAGCAGGTTTCACTGTGTTGGCTGTGTAGAATGAGTTCTCCCATTTTTAGCTTTTGTTTAATACTTTACGTCGCTCAATTACAAATTCTCAGATGTGTGATAAAAGTAGGGCGGGCAGGGCCACATGCCCATTTGTTGCACATTGCGCCAACTCTGCTCTCTCTTTTCACACACTGATTAACTTCTGCACTCTATTTTATTTCTTTCCTCATCCTCAACATATAAACTTACTGCCTCCTCCTCAACAAGTAGAATAACACAATTTTATATTTTGCATTCTTATTTAGTTTTCTTTGTGCGGTATGATTTGTAAAACTGCATCAAAAGCCCGATATCGCCCCGCCCTGCCCCGCCCATCAAGCACATACGAGCCCAGGCTCGGTTTAGAAATTGCAACTCTAATTCAAGGTGACTGCCACAGCTTAGCGACACTAACCTACATAAAAATGGCTCCAACACTGTCAGTTTAGCCAAGATGGTGTAGTGGCTGGGGAATCAGACTTGGGATCCGAAGGACCCAGGTTCGAACCCCGGCCACGGCACACCTTGGGGTGTCTATGAGTGCACATCTATTTTCCCCAGCTCCCCGGACGCTGAATACGGCTGCTCACTGCACCACCTGGTGGTGGTTGGGTTAAATGCAGAGGCCAATTTCGTCTGTCAAGTATGTGAAAAATACACAGATGACAAAAATGTGACATTTTTATTTATTTATAAGTTTGATGTTGTAGTAGCTGAAAATCATTAATAACTTCTATTACAAAGTTCCACCAAAATGGCTATGACTTACCATCATTATCATGAAAATATAATTTTAGTTTGAAACTTTGACATTTAAGTAGGGCTGGACAACAATTCAATATCGATAAATATCACAATATACTTTTATTCAATAACAGTGATATGAGTTTTAAGCACATTTTCGATATTTAGATATACATACGATATGATTACAACGTTTCACTGACACATTTCTTTTTCTGTTTGGGTTGAAGCAACCGCTTCAGTTTCAATCCGAACAGAAAAAGCAGTGACACAACAACGTAAGTGCATGGTGACGTAGATGTTACGCAGAGCTTGAGTCCAGAAGGAGTCAGCGGTAGCAGGCTAGGCTAAGTTACAATGCGCGGTAAGTTTTTGCTTCAAAATGAGTGCCAATGACCATCAGAATGTGACTGAACAAACTTTCACAAGTGAAGAGAAAGCAGATGACATAACTGATCAGAGAGGAAAGACTAATTCATCGGTGTGGAAGTGGTTCGGCTTTCCAAGATCCGATAAACTGCAGGTTTCAGTGTGCTGCAAAATGTGATGGAGAGTCATTCCAACTAACGGTGGGAACACTTCTAACTTCTGAAGAGGTTCCACTCGATAGAAAATGCCGATAGTCAGAAGATGAAGAATACAAGTTTGAGCCAACGTGTCCCTGAAACACACACACTCCAGCTGTATCAAAAGCTGCATGGGTTAGCTTATATTGTTGTTGTTTAAAGTTAGAACTATTAATATTGACAAAGTTGAACATTTTATGTTTTGACAGTGATTTCAAATTTATTTGAAGGCTAAATACAAACAAAAGGTCAACATTAATTTATTTGTACAGTTTTTCGTAGGCTTTTATATTGTTTATATTGATATCGGAATTATCTCGTTATCGACCGATATTAAGAAATATATTGTGATAAAAGTTTTGGCCATATCGTCCAGCCTCAAGACAGTGGGTAAAATGCAATTATTCAAGGAATACGAGTCCTTTAATACTATAAATAAATAAATAAATAACAACCTAACTTTCCAAGATCCTAAGAGATCATTATTTTTTTAGTAAAACTGATAACTTAAAAAAAGGTTAAAAATTACAATTTCCTAATATTTCAGCCTGAGAAGAGAACAATGTATCATCTAACAATAGATTACAGAAAATAACTCCGATGTTCAATAGTCAACAAAATTATTTAGCAAGATTACTGTAATAGTTCAAACAGGCTGCTGTTTATGCCTTAAATGTGATCCATATTGATACTGTACATGTTTATATAAAAAAATACACAACAGTGTTTCACGTCTACTTTATATTGTTGTACTTGTGTGTACCTACTTGCACTGTTGTGTAAAGAAACTGATTATGCAGTGGTTTGTACTGTCCATAAACTGAATCTCTTTTATGAAAGCTTTTCTTGTGGATTGAATGTTTTCTGTAGGTTTCCTGTGCATTTGTTGTTTGATTTTATTTTATTTTTCCCCCATAGTACAAAAACATCTATGTTAAATTAACTAGTAATTTTGAATTAACCTTAGGTTAATTAGAGTGAATGGGTGTGTGTGTGTGTGTGGGTTCTTTGTCCTGTGTGTTTGTGTGCCCACTATTAACATCTGGAAAAGGCTGTAGGCAGGAGCACGTTCACCGTTTGAACAAAAATAAAAAAAATTGTTGTCCTTTTCACAGGCAGTGGTGAACAAACAAGAGCAATAGCCTTGCTAACTTTTTAGATGAAGTGCAGATTTGTGCTTTTTAAATAAAAAGAAAAACTCCTGTCTGACAAATGCAAGTAGATTTGATCAGTTTCAATTTTTTGTATATTTTTTGTTGTTGATAAATTAATATATTTTATTATAATATTTTAAAAATTGGTTTACCTTTTGTAATAATAATAATAATAATAATAATAATAATAATAATAATAATAATAATAATAATAATAATAATAATAATAATAATAATAATAATAATAATAATAATAATAATAATAATAATAATACTTTTATTTAAAAGCACCTTTCAGGACACCCAAGGACACTTCACAGCAAGAAACATAGCACAGAGATTGTGTAAAAACAAACAACAAGCACAGTGCAAACATCAACAGGAATACATTGAAATATAAAATACACCACCACTAGATTCTCCACTACTACTTCAGAGTTAGTTAAGGCAGCATAGCCATGGAGATGAGACATAAAGAAAGGAAAATTGTTTCTTTAAAGTGTTGAGACTAACCTGTATTTCTTTCTGGCTGTGACAAAATAAAGTAAAATGTTTGCAGGATATAAAAATTAGGAGTGAAAAAAATATTCAGTTGCAGGAGCTCATGTATTACTAACATGTTAAAATGGGACTACATTTTGCCCCAAAGTGAACGTTTTGTCAATCAAATGTTTAAATACAAGAAGGAAAGTCACATTTGTAGGTTTTGTATTTGAACAGTTTCTTTTTTTTTAATTCTTCTTCTATTTTGAACTATTGAGGCAGTTATAAACAAAGGTTGAATGAATGAATGAATGAATATTCTTTGTGTTGTCATCCTATATGTATGTCTCTGTAAAGATAAAGTTAAATAGTTTGGACATGTCCAGAGGAGGGACTGTGTGTATATTTGTAAAAGGAGTGGATCGGTCAGGAAAAAGACAAAGAGGAGATGATGCAGTTAGAGAGAACCTGGAGGTAGTTGGAGTGAGGACAGAGATAGAGGAGGATGACTCACTGTGGTGACCTCTGAAGAGGGACAATTATTATTATTATTAATATTATTATATGAAAAAAGATTGCCGTAAAAGTTTGTTATGCAGTTTCTGGCCCTATTTACACAATAACGATCCAATGAAAACTGATTTTTTTTCCTCCCATTTCTATAAACACATTTACGTGAAAACGTTCTAATAACAATCTGTTTTCACAGCAACGGTAGACATGGAACAGGTGTAATTCCCTCACCACGCCACTAGTTGGCGCTATGTTCTTTGAAACTCAAGTGTACATGCGTAAAAAAAAGTTATACATGAAAGCCCAAACAACGGTCGAAGAGGCAAAGGATAAAATATCTCTATATGACAGACGACGAGGTTCAAATGTTGCTTAGGGTGACTTTGAATTATAAAACCACCAAATTTCAAGAGAACATTGACTGGGAACTATCCCAGTCCATTGTCGATAGTTTCTTCTTCTATGGATTGTAGGAAGCCGTCATGTTTTGTGTCACACGGCGCATGTGCCAGGAATTCCCTGACAGAAAAATCACTATTTTTTTCTGTTTAAACGACAACGGACACCGGGACAAACCATTGCACTCTGAAACTTGTTCTCAAATTGTGCCGTTGTCAGAGAAAACATTCACTATTTTCATGTAAAGGAACAGAACAAACGCAACGAAACTCTTCCAAATTCACCAGAAATCGTTTTCTTGTAAATGCGATGTCTTCATCAAACGGAGGTGGGAACAGTTTGTAAAGTTGTTGACTTTACAAGAAACAGAGCTTTCATTGGGCTGTAGCAAAACTAAAAGTTTATTGGATTTCTAATCAAGTTGACAAGTTGTCATTGTCTGTTTAGTTGTCTGTACTTTATATGTCCGGTAACACTTTATAATAAGGTACACAAAATTTGCTTAACTACTAGGGGACACCTTAAGGCTGAGTTAGACTTTCGCTTTGGTCTGCAGGCTGGAGCGCGCGCGCCGCGCGTGCACATCACCCGTGCGGCGAAATGCGTTTACAGTGTCGCCTCTGTTTTTATGGTTGACGCACCGCGGCGCATGGCAAGGTGCTGTTCTTTTACGGACCAGCAGGAGGCAGTACCCTCTAAAACCTGTGCATATGTTGCAAGAAAGGCGTAGAAGAAGAAATCTACCGTAGAAGAAGAACTGTTTGAAATCACACAACAAAAACAAATAGCTTTCCGCTCGCGTGCTGAACTGTTGTCTTTATTTGCGGCTTTAATGCATGGAGTCAGCGGAGGAGAAAGCGATCACGTGACTTTTGGCGAAAAAACAAAAGAAAAGTCCGACTCCAGATCAGGAATGAAGGAGAATTTAATACATTTTGTGTCACAAAACATTCCTCCATGCATCGCGACTCCGTCTCTACGACCACAGCGGCGCAAACAGCTGCAGGCTCCGGCGTGAAGAGGGTGAAGGCTGTCGGTGGGGACCTGTCAATCAAATCGTAGCGCCCACCGCGCGCGCAGAGGCTTGCGGAGTTTCAAAAATTCAGAGGTGCACGTCACGCGCTAATCCCACGCGCGGGGCCAACGCGCAGGGGCGGGGACTGTGAAATTGCGTCACTTTTGGAGCGCGCACCCTCGCACGCTGCGCGACGCGTTGAGTATGAATCTAGCTTTAGGAACAAATCAGGAGTTAATGGATAGTTAAGCAGTATTTACTGGGGAACACACAGCCAAGCCTTAATAAAGGACAACTGGTTAGTTATCTTGTAAATGAAGAGGAACTAAACAAAAACTAATGAGTAGGTACCAAGGAAACCAAAGAGGAATGAATCAGTAGCTAATAGGTAGTTAAGCAGTATTTACTGGGGAACACACAGCCAAGCCTTATTAAAGGACTACTGGTTAGTAATCTTGTAAATGAAGAGGAACAGTGAGGCTACAAGGATCAGAGGTCACAAAGGTGCAGGACTTCAAGTACTTGGGGTCCACTGTCCAAGAAAATGGGGAATGTAGTAAAGAGGTGAAAAAAAGAGTCCAGGCAGGATGGAGCGGATGGAGAAAAGTTTCAGGAGTGATTTGTGACAAAAAGGTGTCAGCAAAGGTCAAAGGAAAAGTTTACAAGACAGTGGTGAGACCAGCTATGTTGTATGGTCTGGAGACAGTGTCATTGACAAAAAGACAGGAGAAAGAACTGGAAGTAGCAGAAATGAAGATGCTGAGGTTCTCCTTAGGAGTGACAAGGATGGATAAGATCAGGAATGAGATCATCAGAGGTACAGCACATGTTGAACAACTGGGAGATAAAGTTAGGGAGGCCAGACTGAGATGGTTTGGACATGTCCAGAGGAGGGACAGTGGGTATATTGGTAGAAGGATGTTAGAAATGCAGCTGCCAGGAAAAAGACACAGAGGAAGGCCAAAGAGGAGATATATGGATGCAGTTAGAGAGGACATGGAGGTAGTTGGAGTGAGTACAGAGGATGCAGAGGGCAGAGTGGAGGAGGATGACTCGCTCTAGCGACCCCTGAAAAGGGAAAAGCCGAAAAAAGAAGAAGAAGAAGAAGAAGGTACCAAGGAAACCAAAGAGGAATGAATCAGAAGCTAATGGGTAGTTAACCAGTACTTACTGGGGAACACATTGCCAAGCCTTATTAGAGGACTGGTGGATTGTTACTACAGAAACTGAGGAGAAATTATCCATGTGGGTTCTGAATAAACCCTGCACCAGTGAGGTCACAGCTCGTCTTTTCAAAAACCTGTTTCCTAGTGATTATTGGTTTTATTACCCACTAGCTCCTGATACGTTCCTCCTTGGTTCCCTTGGTAACTACCCATTAGTTATTGATTAGTTCCTCTTCATTTACAAGCTACTAACACATAGTCCCTTAATAAGGCTTGGCTGTGTGTTCCCCAGTAAATACAGGTTAACTACTCTATAGCTCCTGATTCATTTCTCTTTAGTTTCAATGTTAACTACCCATTAGTTCCTGATTAGTTCCTCTTGGTTTCACACGTAACTAACTAGTAGTTACCCTGATGCATGCTCAATAACTAGTAGTTCCTTAATAAGACTGGGTTGTGTGTTCCCCAATCCCATTGAGTACTGGTTAACTACATATTAACTCCTGATTTATTCCTGATTTGTTCCTGATTCATTCCTGAGGCGTTCTCTAGTAGCTAATCAAATTTTGTGTACCTTATTGTAAAGTGTTACCATATGTTCTGTCTGGAACAAGTCTCTCTTGTAAATGAGTTCCTGTGGCTCAACGAGGCTAGCCTGTATAAATAAACATTGAATGAATGAATGAATGAAAACTGTCTTGCAAACCACAAAGTCACTTTATGTGATGAAAATATTACTCAAATCATTCGTGTTGCAGCAATAAAAAAATAAAAAAAACAGGTATTAGGACATGTGTAATTTGCAGTTTCCCACACATGAAGCCACAAAACTTTTTTTTTTTCTAAAAATATCCTGCCTCTAAGATCACAACATTCTTTAACATCATATAATTTTTCATAATTAGTGCATCCATGTCACACTCAGACAGTTTTGGATTGTTTTTGTTGGAGCAATCCTTCTTCCAAAGAGCAAAGATTTATAGCTTCTCTTGCACCGTGAACTTCACTAACCGCTTGTCTCGTGTCACTTTCTGAACCAATAATCTCACACTCAGTGCTGGCCTTGCTTACACACAGGGGTCTTATGAGAAACAATTTACTTTTTCAGCATAATTTGTCACCGGTGCGTGGCTGCTTCAGCGGGGCGATATTAGCATATCATCCTGCTAACTCTTCCCTTTGTTATGACAGATAGCTTTCATAAGTCACTGGTAAAAAACCTTCAGCGGACGTTTGGGGTTTTACTGTCACACAGGCTCCATCTGCTCAGTTTTGGTGGGATTTTTATGCTGCGCCATCATTCACCTCCCACAAGCAATAAATGCTATCTCTCCACACCCTCTCGCTTACTACACACCCCACCCCCTTGCACTTTTTCTTCTGCTTGTGCAGTTACTTAGCCCTTTTTTAATATTCCCTTTCATGGGCGGAAAAGACAACAGAGGAAGGAAGTAGCAGGCAGTGTGTTGGTATCTGCGAGAGGTTTGTGCTCTCATCAGTGTTAAAGCTCCTGCCCTTATTTTCTGCTGTTTTGCATAAAACATAGACACTGAGCGACACAGCGCGTGCCTCTTTAGAGATTGAAGATAACTTCAAAGATCTGCCGAGGAATTCGTTGTGATTAGAGAGCGTTACTTGGTTTAAATAAAATGCTCAACTTTTGACTCCTGCTATGGTGAAAATGCGGGAAAAAATATTGGTGGCACGTGAGAAGCATCTTGTGTGATCCACTGATAAATGCACAACATAATCTGTGTTAATTCTTCCCTTTGATAGTGCTGAATTTACAGCACCTATTACAAATGTGTGCACGGCTGGCGGATTGATTTATGAACCCTCCCTACAAGAGACATTAGGGATGAGATACAATTGTTTTCCCCAAATCAAAATAAATGGGTCACACGAGGTTCTCATATTGTCAAATATTTTTGCAGCGGAAAGCCGGCCCTGCAACGGAGACTGTATAATTGAATCGTCTGAAAGCGCAGTCGATTTAAAACGATAGATTTGAGGAATGAGAAAACTGTCAAGTCATGCATCATAGTCAGCGTTTCAGCTTCGGTTGAAGACAAGCTCACTTCAGTTCATTTCAATCTCTTGTTTGCAAACCAGATTCACAGCATAATATATTTTACAGAAAACAAATGTGTGGATTTGATGTCAAAACTGAAACTCGTTTAAAATATGAACAATATATTTGAATTTACACAAGCTTTCCTCTGGATCTGAAGGGACTGAATAATCAAAACATCAAATTAACCAACTCAAATATTGGATTGTTCACCGTATAAGTTGCAATTTTTTGTATAAATTTGCAAGTCCTGCAACTTATACACCGAAGCGACTAATATTTGTCTCTCCCCCCCCCCCCATATCATATTTATGATCCAATTTTTAGCTGTGATCTGACGATTTCATTCATTCTGACATGGAAAATATTGAACACTACCATTTTCAGCCACTAGAGGGCCCTCGACTAATATGGCAAGTCAAGTGTCTCATAGGTAAAAGTGGCTATTAATGAGACACTTGTCTTTCCATACAAAGCCACCTTAATCTCATTCCAGAACTCCATGGAGCAAACGTCAAATCAGCTGAATTTCACCGCACCACCCAGGTGAAATGCAGCTGATTTGACCATTAAAGTCAAAATTCAAACTTGGTTTCAATTAAACAAGTTATCACTGAACGTGGAAAAAACTAATTATCAGAGTCAGAGTCAGTCAGAGTCATTTTTATTAAAATTGCACAAGTTTTCACCAGTACAGCGTGAATATGTACGTACAGTCATCCGGAAGAGGGCAAGTGTGTGAAGCTGCTGCTACAGACCACATGAGACATCATATCACATTATGTTCTTCAGCGCGGCCTCTCCCATCCGTATCGGGATGAAGGTCAAAGGTGTGAAAACAAGGAAAGAACCATGAGGGTCACAGCGTTGGTATTAAAAAAGATGTATCACATTTTGTCTTTCATGACACCATATGAGACAGAAAAAAACTATACCAGAAGCACATTTAAGACAATCACATGTTGCATTTTGAGACTGAGGCAGTGAGACTTCTGTCCATGAGACATTCCAGATAGCAAACAGTTCTGAGGTGAAACCAACCGGCCTCCGATAACGCTCATAGAAAAGTTATCCGGGGGGGTGTAGCGATAGTGCAGCTGTTGCCTCAGAAAACACGTCTCAGGAGAAATTTGACATCCAGCCTTTTTCCAAGGCTGTTTAGGGTAAAGTCAGATAAGGATTACAAATATTTTTCACTTCAGGCAGACAGTATAATTCCTTCAGCCTTGAGTCTTGCTGGGCAACTCTGATATGGTCCAATTCTGGACTTTTTCCTCTGATCCAGCTGTGGCCCTTAGATGTTGACCACCAGCGTCCAGAGTCCCAATCCGAGCGGATGATCTGCGATCCTCAGAGATCGTGTTCACCTTCCGGATTAGCTCTTAAACAGCTGATTTCCGAGGTCACGGCGTAGATCAGATCGGGTGCTCCAACATTAGGTCCTGCTGAAACTCTCCCTCATTTGCCGATAGGCCAGTGCTCCACAAAATGCCAAAAAAGCAAAGCGCCGCCATCGTAATCCAATTTAATCCATATTCTTCACATTCCCTCAGAGCACATAGAGAGCGAGACGTCACCATTCCATCGAATCCATGGCGTATCCTCTCGTTTCGTCTGCGGGGATGGCCCGGCTCCCCCGTGCCTTGTCTTCTAATTATATGATATTTAGTTTAAAAAAAAGTCAACTATGGATTTTCTTTTCAAAATTGATGGTGTAGAGATACAACGAGTGAATGAAGTAAAGTTTTTGGGTGTAATTATCGATGATAAATTGTCATGGAAAAAACATATTAATTTTGTAAGCACTAAAATATCTAAGTCCATGGCAGTACTATATAAAACGAATGACTTACTGACTGACAAGGCTTTGTGTTTGCTGTATGGCAAGGCTTTGTGTTTGCTGTATAATACAATTGTTGTACCAAATTTAATTTATTGTATTGGTGTCTGGGGTACAGCTTGTAAAACTGTTACCAAGTCTATTTTTAGTTTACAAAAAAAGCTGTAAGAATTATCTCAAAGAAAACATTATTGTCATCCTTCAAGTATTTTATTTTATCAACTGAAATTGCTCAAGTTTTATGATTTGGTGGACTACTTTATTCTATTACTAATGTACGGGGCTCAGAATCACAATTTACCATCGAACGTACAAGCGTATTTTGTAAAAAGGAGCAGTTGCTATAATTTAAAAGGAACGGGTATTTTTGTTAAGCCAAAGTTTAGAACAAGTTTGCGGGGTAGGTCTACTTTAATGAGGGGAATTGATTCATGGAATGGTTTGAATAATGATATTAATTTCATTTCATTTCATTTATTCATTTATATAGCACTTTACACAACCACGGTGGTGGTGACCAAAGTGCTTAACAAAAAACAGTGCAGTACTTAAAAAGACAGATTAAAAATCAAGAAAAACACAACATAAAAGCAAAAATAAAACCAGAAATGTCACCACATATTTAATTACTAAAAGCCAGTTTGAATAAAAAAGTCTTAAGCTTTGATTTAAAAGGGCCAAGTTCAGTAATCTGGCGTAGCTCAAGTGGGAGTGTATTCCAGAGTCGAGGTGCGGCCGCAGAAAAGGCACGGTCACCCCAACGTTTATATTTTGTCCGTGGAACAGAGAGCAAGAGTTGGCTATCTGACCTCAGAGACCTGGAGCGGGCGGGGAAACTTAACAACTCCGTTATATAAGTAGGAGCGAGGCCATTCAGAGCTTTAAAAACAAATAATAAAAGTTTAAAATCTATCCTAAAACGGACAGGAAGCCAATGTAGTGAGAATAAAACAGGTGTGATGTGGTCCCATCTAGGAGTGTTGGTTAAAAGGCGAGCTGCTGCATTCTGAACAAGCTGGAGGCGGCTCAGTGTTGACTGAGGCACACCAACATACAGAGCGTTACAATAATCGAGCCTAGAACTGATAAAAGCATGAACAGCCTTCTCCAAGTCACAACGGTTTAAAAAGGGTTTGACCTTTTTTAAAAGACGTAAATAAAAAAATCCAGACCGGACAACAGAGGCGATGTGTTTGTCAAAATGTAAAGCCTTATCAAAGGTCACTCCAAGGTTTTTCACACTGTCACTGAAGTTAATATTCACATTTCCCAGGCCAGTTGCATCTTTGTTACCAAATAAAATCCATTCTGTTTTACTGTCATTTAAAAATAGGAAGTTATTGTTTAGCCAATGTTTGATTTCAGAGATGCAGTCAAAGAGAGAACACATTGGGTTACTGGATCCAGGCCTTAATGGTAAATAGATCTGCAAATCATCTGCATAAAAATGAAAGTTGACATTGTGTTATTAAAAATGAGGAATCATTATTTGTATTTAAGAAAATGATCAAGAATATAATGCTGATGAGATATAGCTGTTAGTTAATATTAGGGAAATATAAAGAATAATTGATACGTTTTGGGGTTGTTGTATTATTTGTGATTATTGCTTGAATTGATTGTTTAAATTGATTTTGTCAAGAAGGGACAGAATTGATACGATTTAATTTTTCTTCTGCCGCCTTTCATTTTATAGGTATTTTATATTGTTTTTTTTTCTCTTGAAATTGTATTGTTTTTTAATGGAAATGAAATTAATAAATAAACAAACAAAACAAAAAACAAAACAAAAAGTGAATTTATTAAAGAAAAGTTCAACTGAGACACACCTTTACTATAATGTTGAGCAAACAAATAATTGTTTTTAGGTGGTTATCCTGGTAAATTTTGAAGAAATGCACATGGAACCATACCTCTTCGTGCTCCCGCATCCACAAATCAGTTTTTGAAATGCAGCTGATTTGACCGTCAAGGTGCATTTATTAAGGAGAAGTTAAACTGAGACACAACTTTGCTATAATTTTAAGCAAACAATTGTTTTTAAGTGTTAATCTTGTTAAATTCTTGTTAAAATCCTCCCGTGCACACTACCGCGGCCAACATTTTGGCAGCCAATCTATTTTTGGCACACCAGCCTACGTTTCCTGGTGGTCAAACGTGACGCATCAATGGTGATGCATAATAGATGCAAATTATATGGCGAAGTGACTTATTTATGTTTTTCCACTCTATTAGACATTTCTGGACTAATATGACTTATATGGCGGAAAGTACGTTAAGTAAAAGACGTCTTTGTGCTCCAGTCAGAAACAAGAATCTCTGGTCTCTTTGTATTTTAGGCTCTTTTTCCATTCTTTTCATGCCATCCATCTTTCAGTTTTTCTAATTTTCAGTTTTGTCATGTTCACTTTGTTCGATTACAATCCACAGAGTGTGACTATATCAATTTCTCCCACCTGAACCAATGAAATTACTTCCCTCAATGATTTGGTCTTTGCAGGATTATAGTCGAGAACCGTTTCTGCCACGAAACAAAAAAAAAAGTTTAAAAAAGCAGTGCAGAAAGCTCAACTTCATTAACAATTCAGGTGTTATCCATCACCAGACTTCATGCAGGAAGTGTGCCGCAGTGTTTTGATGAGAAATAAAGGCGCCCCGGTACGTACAGCATGAGACACTCGAGCTTTGGAGCACAAGGTGAACCAAGGTGTTTTTAATCCAAGGACAAACCAGCCACATTTCATCACGCTGCATGATGTGTTGTTTTAAAATGTCTTGTTTAAAGCAAATACGGCCTAAAACACATTTAAAACCTCTGTTTAAAATTGTTGGTTGACAGAAACACTGAGGCTTCTCACATTTTGGACACTGGTCTAAAGAAAGCAGCTTAACACAAGGACATCTGGTAGATAATAAAACCCAAACTGGGATATGGATTGTTTGCTGTGCTTGAGTCCCAGGAGTCTACATCTCATTGTTGAATCCTAAACTCATGTTTCCTTGTGGAAATTGATCAAAACAAATCATAAAATTTATACGACTTGGCAGTTATTCCTTAAACCCCAGTTAAACAACTTGTAGTCCACCCCCCCACCCCCCTCCTCTCTCCCACTAAAACAAACACACTAAAATAATATTTATTCCTCTAGCAGAGCATGGATTTTATTTTGAGCATAACATTTTAACAAGTCTACACAAAGTGCTGCGCTCCCTCCAGCAACCAGAGGGCACAGTGTCTTTCAAGGCCTTGGTAGTTGCTAAAATGTCTCAAATTTGAGGTCAGTG